>LPNX010395775.1:158379-213788 GCA_001517045.1 Pseudotsuga menziesii
CGATCATCCCTAAGAAACTTTCCCCTACTTGACAAAACACAAACAATAATAAACTTAGCATTGGTAAAAGACAGAATATCTTTTCTACTTTCTGGAAAAATATTACAACTGCTAGGTTGAAATAGTGCTAACACAACTTGTTAAGATAATCCTTCAAGTTATACAGAATCTAATAAAGAAGTAATCCTTGTTTCTCTTACAAACTGTTTGATTATCTACAGTCAGTTACTGGTACAATAGCATTGACATTTGACATTTTATGTCACATGAAAAATTTTAAATTTTTACGAATTTTTATGTTATTACACTTGGGGTTGTTGAGACAGATGGTTACAGGATTACCAGAGTTCAACATAGGGCGAAGTGATGTGGGCAGGGGGTGTACTTTGGGAAAGTACACCAAGACTCCTTTTTTTGAGTAGTGATAGCAAGTCAGCAGGTACCCTTGAATTGATACATTCAGACTTATGCAGACCTATGTCTTCTATGTCCTTGATAGGGTACGAGTATTATGTGACATTCATTGATGACCATTCTAGGAAGATCTGGATCTACTTTCTCAAGAGAAAGAAGTCCAAGGAAGTCTTGTAGAGGTTCCAATAGTTCAAAGCTCTTGTGGAGAACCAAACAGGGAGGAAGATCCGAGTCTTGAGATCAAATAACGGGGGTATACCTCCAAGGATTTTGATGGATTTTGCAGACATGAGGGGATTGGGAGATAGTTGATAGTTATGTATACTCCAGAACATAATCGAGTAGCACTGAGGAAGAACAGGTCCATTGTTGGAGCAGCCCGATCTATGCTACATGACCAGTCACTTCCTTTCTTTCTCTGGGTTAAGGCTTGCAGCATCGATGTATATCTTCAGAATAGGAGTCCCCATCCGGCAGTGGGGAATATTACACCCGAGGAGTGATTTTTAGGAAAGAATCTTGAAGTTGGCCATTTTCGTATATTTGGTAGTTTGACCTACTCTCATGTCCCTTCAGAGAATAGGACTAAGTTGGATCCCACTACAGAGAAGGGAATCTTTGTGGATTATGATGAGACTGTGAAGGATTTCCGTATTTACCTTCCCTCTTAGAGGAAAGTGGAGCTAAGAAGGGATGTGAAGTTTGAGGACGAGCAGGCCTTCAGGAAGTCGAGAGAGTCAGAGCAGGGAGAGCAGCAGGTCCCTGCACCACAGGTTCCATCTATGTAGCAATCAGAATCACAGGTTTCTGGGGTTACAGGACCGCGGAGTGTTGGCACAGGTTCACAAGGTTCACTGGTTAGGCCAATAGGGTATTCAGGGATAGGTGATGGGTCTACTATTATAGGTACACCTTACAGGGGATCAGGATCAGGATTAGGATCAAGATTACAGGGTACACCTGGTGTTGGCACACCAGCTTCAGGTTCATGAGTTATTGGGGTTTCCACCTCTAGTAGTTCTTTAGATGATGACCGACCAGTGTGGGAGCAACCTCCAAGGACGAAGACACCTAAGTGGCTTTGGGATACCTTGAAGGAAGATCAGGATTTTTGTACACCCACGGAGGAGGTGAGAGCCATCAATATGCCTGATAGATTGGGCATGTTGTTGGTGGCTGGTACATGAGATTCTAATCCTTTTACTTTTAAGGAGGCGTCCTAGCATTCGGTATGGAGAGATGCCATGATGGATGAGTACCATTCCATCATGAAGAATTATGTATGGGAGATTGTTCCGAGACCTGAGGGTAAGTCAGTGGTGACTTCTCATTGGCTTTACAAGCTGAATCATGCGACATATGGGAGTGTGGAGAAGTACAAAGCTAGGTTTCTAGCGGAGGGGTTTCCACAGGTTGAGGGCATTGATTATGGTGGTAATTTTGTGCAGGTTGCTCGGTATACTTCTATTAGGGACTTGATCTCCATTGTAGTGGAAATGCATTGGAAGATCCAATCATGGATGTGAAGACCGCAGTTCTCAATGGGATCATACAGGAGGATATTTAAATTGAGCAACCTTAGGGCTTTGAGATACATGAGAGAGAGTCTCATGTTTACAGGTTGAAGAAGGCCCTTTATGGGTTGAAGCAAGCTCTAAGAGCTTGGTACTCCAGGATCGATTCTTACTTATTGAGCATGGGGTTTTAGAAGAGTGAAGCAGATCCAAATCTCTACTTCATCATGGTTGGACATGATCCACTTGTTCTTCTGCTATATGTTGATGACTTCTTTATCACAGGGAGAGAGAAACCCATTGTAGCATGTAAGAAGGATCTTGCAGCAGAGTACGAGATGACTGATATTGGGCTGATGCATTATTTCTTGGGATTGGAGGTTTAGCAGGAGCCTGGACATATTTTCATGGGACAAGGAAAGTATGCGGTTGATATTTTGAGGAAAATCATGATGGAGGATTGCAGGCCTATGTCGACACCTATGATCACCAACTAGAAGAAGCTTCATGCTTCTGAGGGAGAGTTGGTGGATCCTACTTTATACCATCATCTTATCGAGTCATTGATGTATCTGATAAACACTTGGCTGGATTTATGTTTTGTAGTGAACACTCTTAGCCAGTTCATGGTTGAGCCTAGGAGTGTGCATTGGGTCGTTGCAAAACATGTGTTGTGCTATCTTCCAGGGACAGTGGATCTTGGTTTGGACTATAGGAGGTCAGAGGGGATCAGATTGGTTGGTTATATAGACTTAGATTGGGCAGGCAGTGTGGTAGACCGGAACAACACTTTCGGATATTGTTTCAGCTTGGGCTCGGTAGTAGTGTCATGGTTCGATCGGAAGCAGAAGTCTATTGCACTGAGTACTGCAGAGGCTGAGTACATGGCAGCCAGTTTGGCCAGATGGGAGGCCTTGTGGCTTTGCAAGTTGCTGGTGAATCTATTTGGTCAGGAACTTAAGCCTATGGTGATTTGTTGTGACAATCAGAGTTACATCCAGCTCTTTGAGAATCTAGTCTTTCATGACCAGTCAAAGAACATAGATATGAGATATCATTTCATCCGAGACTATGTTCAGAGAGGAGAAGTCACGCTTTAGTACATTTCCACTAATAAGCAGGTAGCAAACATATTGACAAAGTCTTTGGGGAGGGGCAATTTTGTCTTCTTCAGAGACAAGTTGGGAATGGTGTAGAACACCTTCATCGGTAAGAGGGAGTGTTATTTTTGTACCTAGGGAAGTGTTCCCATAAGTGAATTTAGCCTTAGTCGCCTAGGGAAGGGGGAAATAAAGTGACCCTTGCATTAAATGACTTAAGTGACATTTAATTTGACTTTAATGTCCAAAGTCAGTTTTTGATCAATTTAAGTGGGTGAGTGAAATTAATATTTTAGAAATAAAATATGAGCAATTAATTTCAACCGTTGATCTAATTTAATATTCACCATTGGATTAGATGGGCCCTAGGGTTTACTCAAAAAGGCAAGGGAAAGGCATTTTTCCTCACTTTTGCAGATTGAAGTGAGAAGAGAGAGTTGAGAAGAGAAGTTTCATTTTCTGAGATAGAAAAGAAAAATTTGCATCACACAAATCGAGGAGAGAACAACAACATTTATTGCTAGCCCATACAATCCGTACGGTACGATTTTCGAAGGAGCAGGCACGTTTTCGAGGCAGATTTATGGGAATGATTTTCAAGAAAAAAAAATTGGACACAAATTTCGAGGTCCATACAGTCAGTCCATATGGTACAATCCATATGGTCCGTACAGTCTGTCCGTAGAGTGGCACAGAAATCGAGGCAAAAAAATTTATGAGTTTGATTTTTTTTGTTTGGCACAGAAAACGAGGCATAAATTTTCTCTTCCAGGTTGAGATAAGTTGGTTTGAAAATTTCTGAGTTTTGCTGTAAATTTTCTAATAATAAAATCTCTTTCTCTCTCACTGGTTTTCCCCTTGTGGGTTTTTCTAGGGCCATTGGACGAAAATATTTGTGTTCGGTGTGTTGAATGGCATACTGATATTTACTTTTTGTCAGTGAAAAATTGTAGTTTCAGCAGTGTTTTAAAGTCTGAAAATTTCATGTTTATTTTCAGCACTTTTATTTTCTGAGAATGTAATAAATAGAGTTAAATTTTACTTGAAACCGGCGGCTGAAAACTAGTGAAAAATCTACATAAGATGTAATCCTGAGTCAACCCCCAGTTACAATTAGTTAGATCACTTTTAGCTATCCTAGCGCCAATTATGCATGCATGAAGGGAAAGTGGCGTCTTTTCCATCTACCTCATCAGTTAACTGATTGTAGACTGATTTAGACATGTGGATTTAGACTAGTGAACTTTAAGCAATGATTTAGACACAGAGAGTTAGCTAGTTAGTTAGTCGGAGTTGTTATATTGAAATCCTATCCATGACATTTGAATTCTATGTATTGTAACACCATTGTATTATTATTTAATGAACATAGATTAACGTTGTAATTAACTGATCAATTCTTATCATATTTGTCTCAAATTTCTCTTGTTCAATGTACATTGTCTTTGATATTCCACTGCATTACTCTACTTCTCAATTATTCTCATTTTCTTGTAAATCAATGATAATTAAAAGCTATTTTTTTATCTTAAAATATAATAAAAATTATATACATATATAGATAAATTTATTATGTCATGTCTTGTTTGGATAGATTTCCATTATTTTTTCACTATCTTAAAATAAAGTAAAAAATCAAAAGAATATCATTATATTTAATCTGAAAATAACATTCGATGTTTTTAGTTAAATTAAATATGAGTTCATCTTACAGAGACATTATCATTTCACAAAAAGAAACCTCTTCTCCTTGCACATCTTCTTATCATGTTGATGACCACTACGAAAATGCCTAAATTTTGAACCTAGTTAGGGGTTTGATGGCAGCCAACAAGAGCAAGAGCATGGGTTAGTCTGAGGGAGACGTTCTCATTTCCATGAGTTCATCATCGGTGGTAAATGGGATGAATATGATCTTGATCCCTCTTGTGAGGGAGTGTAATGATAGCAATTGTGGAGAGGATAATTCGGGGAATGTAACAATACTAGTAGTTGTGGGGGAGTGTAATGTTACTATTCGTGGAGACTATAACAATAGTAATTTGATGGATGTGGATGATATTGTAAATAGTGAATGATGATGGGATGATATTAAAATTTTAATAGTATTGTATACGGAGGGAAGAAGTACACAAATATTTTTTCAGTAAAAATTATCGTTTTGAAATTTACAATGAAGATGAGACGAAAATGAAAATGTTATTTTTAGTGAGAATTATTTGGAAGCATAAATGACACTTCTATTATGTGATGATATATTATTGATGGAAATAAAAATGACATTTTTATGAAGGATATTTTTGTTAGTAACAATCATGAATTTTTTTTTATTCGTTAAGAATTCAATGTAGTATTAGTGAAGAAAAAATAGATGAAGATTTTAATAAATTAATTATTTTGATAATGATGATAAACCAATATAAGGAATCAATTTTTTTGTGTAAACCTATTTTAGGGTCTTGAATCTTATAGATTATAACACCCAAATCTCACAAATATGAAAAAATATAATTAACTAAGAGTTATTTACTCAAATATTATTATCTAAATACCAACTATTTCATATTGTAAAAGTTATAACACATAAATCTTACAAATACTCAAAAGTTGCATGCTTTAACTAATTATGAAGTAAAATACTTACACTTTACTCAATTATTATTAATTTGCAATTATAATAAAACTAATATCTAACTTATTGTTCTATTATTAACTTAATAATGCATAATCAATATGAATCTTATATATGTCTCTCATGTAGATCAAATCAAGGAAATAATAACTAATACACAAAGATTTAGTTTTGTTGTAACTATTTACCAGCTCAGACCCATATAACTCTGGTTCTATGAAGCGCTGAGAGGGAACAAATCCCTTAAGGGAGACGTTTTCATTTCAGAAAAAGAAACCTCATGAGCTCAAGAATCATTCTTTGCTTTTATGTTAAGCTTCCAATTTAATAATGTTGAGTACGATTATATGACAATGACATTCCTATATATTTATTCCTATATAACCCTGAAATGATCTCCCATTCATTCCGGAAATCCCTTTGCACAATTAACTCTTCTTCATCTTATGATTCAAATTCTTCCTTTGTTGGAACAGGATTGCAGTCAATATCTGAAGGATTATATTGAAAGCCCTCCCAATTTTGTATGATATATTTTGATGTTTGTCCTAGATCATTGTGGAAATCATAAAATTTCTTGTATAATACCATCTCAGTCTAGCAAAATTGAACAATTTTTTCATGTCCGTGAGCAGGATTAGTGATATCTCGAGGAAAAACTCATACAATAGATCCAACATTTATTG
This sequence comes from Pseudotsuga menziesii, assembly GCA_001517045.1. Taxonomy (NCBI): domain Eukaryota; kingdom Viridiplantae; phylum Streptophyta; class Pinopsida; order Pinales; family Pinaceae; genus Pseudotsuga; species Pseudotsuga menziesii. The sequence continues at coordinate 164,726 of LPNX010395775.1, forward strand.
ATAACCATTTTTCACCCTTACATTGTTTTTCAATCCTTGCATGAATTTTTTTATGTGCAATAACATTGTCTTCAAATCTCATTCTCATGCTTCGAAGTTCACTCTCAGTTGTTGTGGTCTCATGTTCATTTTGAACTATTGTGGTTGTTGATAATTCCTCCATACTTTTGTATTTATGTTTTCTTTGGTCTTCCCGTTTCTTTCAGCTTCTTGTCTTCTATGGTTTTCCTTTTGTTCTAAAGTCATATTATCCCTTTGTAATCTATGTCATTCATGACCTTGATTTTTTTGTTCTTCCATGTGCTCTAATGATTCTTTCTGCTTTTTAATCTCTTTCGTTCATGATCTTGTTTTCTCTGTTCTTCTGTACGTTCTAATGATTCTTTTTATCTTTCTTTTCTATCCCTTTGTCGTGATTTTCTTATTTGATCGTCAAAATCTTCATTATTCACAGTATTATCATGAGGATCCATGATATACCTTAAAATACAGAACATAAACTTTTATATGCTGAAATCATTGCAAAGTAGTGTTTTTTATTAAATTGATAAATTCAATGTATGGATGAAAATACAAGAAAACAAAATGCATGCAAGAAAGGTTTTTATTAAATTGATCAACTCAATGCATACACATACAAAAACAAAAAACAATGCATTGTTGAAATAAATGCAATGAATCAAATCAATATACATGTGTTTTATTTTTAATGGCATTTGTATGTGGTTAGTAAGTAGTGAGGTGATTGAGCTTGTGTTAACCAAGAGACCAAGGTTCTAATTCTTTTTTTCTTGGAGTTATAGTTAATTATTAATTCTAACCAATAGTTTTCAAATCTAACTATTAAAATAAATTCGCATCTTATGTTTATTAATAACAATTGTATGTGGACTATTGGTAAGTAGTGAGATGATTTGGCTTATCTTAAGGTGATCTTAAGTTAGAGGCCAAGGTTGAAATCCATTTTTGCTTGGAGTTATAGTTAGTTTTCTAATCTAACTATTATTATGGCTCCATTTTTGTCAAACAACATTTATGGAAAAGTCCAAAACTTCTAACAAATAAATAGACTACTAGTTTTTTTACTTGTCTTATTTATTAACTTCTTTATTTTATGTCGGCCATAATGTTTGAGACAGATGAGCACATCTTTCCTACCAATAAAAAGATTTATTTAAAATGTAAAGATGCTTGAATGAAAACTTAAATGAAAATTAGATATACAATTTTTACTTAAATTAATATGATATTCAACAATTTGATATATATTTAAATAAATATGTTTTACAATCTAACCGACTTAAATTTTAATCAACATATACTTGAAAAATTAAAAATTAATTAATAATCATTTTAATATTTTAATCAACATATACTTGAAAAATTAAAAATTAATTAATAATAGTTTTAATGAAAATATATATTTTCATTAGAAATTTAATAACAACCATAATGTTGATGATAACAAAGATCTTTATTTAAAGGTTAATGGAATTCTTAATGGGTTTCATAGCTGTTTCATAACAATGTTATAATACATATATCTATAGCAATGTTGATAATTGCTAATTTTGATTTTAGCAATGTTGATAATACATATAGCAAGAATTTTGATGAGATGTAGCAACGTTGATAATACATACATCAAGAATTTTGATGAGATGATATACCTATTGAGGATACATACATCAAGAATTTGGTAATGATAATTTTTAGTGATGATTGGGAATGAAAATGATTATGGAATTATGATAATGATATTTTTCTTAGTGATGATTGGGGTATTGGAATTATCATAACGCTATTTTTCTTAGTGATAATTGGGGTATGAATTTTGATGAGATGATATACTTGATGATGATACATACATCAAGAGTTTGGTAATGGTTAATGACACATACATCAAGAATTTGGTAATGATAATCCTTAGTAATAATTAGTAATGAAAATGACTATGAAATTATGATAATGATATTTTTCAATTGAGATCTTAGAATTATGATAATTAATTCTAATGATATTTCTCTTAGTGATGATTGGGATATGAAAATAACATGAAAATCATATTCATTCTGTTGAAACAAAAATAATCAAGGTGGCACTACTTTCTTTCATAAATATATTGAATTTGAAAAAAAAAATCAACATATTTCCATGCTAGTGATAAAGATAAAAGAAAATCCATGCTAGTGATAAAGATAAAAAAAAATCAACATATTTACATGAGTGATAGAGATAGTAGCAATGCAAATGGAAAAATCAACCGAAATATAGAGACTAAGAACCAAACCGAAGTAGTCTAACAATGCGCTTATTTGACTTCCCCGGATATTATGGTCTTAATGCGATTTTTTTTTACAATCGGACTTTTTTCTGTTTTTGAAATTTTGATTTTAAATTCATATATAATCTTGATTTTAAATTCATAAATAAATTCAGCGCTATTTAAACATTAGGCAACCGCATTTCCTCGAAATTTAAAGACTGTTAATACTGTCGGCCAGTGAAATAGCCGCGCATTTATTTGTGACCAACGGAAATGGAGACAAAAGACTAGGAACCAAAACATCTTTGACTTTGACTATGACTAAGAAGAGGATTAATTTTTTTATATAATTGTAGATTGTAGTTGCTTTATGTGGGAGTGAGCTTAAGTCGGCAGAAAAGTGAAAAGCAATTTTTATTATTGAAATTGTAATTTTAATTTGTCATTAAAATTGCAATTTTTATGGTTGAAATTGTAATTTTAATTACAGAAATAAATTTCAATATCATATATTATGAATTAAATTATAGAAAGATTATACCATTTCAACAACTAAAACTATTATCTATTAAATTAAAGTAAATTAGAGAAAGATTATACCATTTCAACAACTAAAATCATCATTTCAACATTTTTCAAAATTTTAACATTTTTTTGCAAAATACACTCCTAGTAGTGGTAGTGGGTGCAGTGCACTCCTCTTACTCTATGATACACCTCCAATCAACATTAATGTCTGTGCCGTTTTAATGCTTTTAACGGCCAATCTCTACATTGGGTGCACTCCTATTCCTCCAGGATACACAATCACATTAATGTAAATTCTTTAATGGCCAATCTCTATATTGGCAGGTCTGTGGCTACGGTTTATGGGTTCGAGGAGAGGATTGCTTGCTACCATTGGTTAGGTAATTATCTTCAGTCAGAGCTACTGCCCATTCTCAATTTCTATCGGTGGCAAGTTCTGTAGACTCTCTTCGACATCCAATATCTCTCGGATGCTGTTGATTATTATTAATTAAAATTACATTTGCCTTTATGCTGAAAATCTCAGACAATTAATGAAATGCTGTTAATTTATATTATCAATTAATTAAAATTTCCATTGCAATGCTTACATATGCTGAAAATTACAGTGATCTGGAAGGTATGACATTGCAGTGATCAGGAATGTATGAAATCCTTGAAAAAGAAACCCCTCCCCAGACAGAAATCCTGTTTGTTATGAAATCCCCAACAAAGAAACTCTTTCCCACACCACACCATCACATGTTGCTCCACTAGTTGTTAGGAACGCTCTTCAAATGCATAAGAAAATTGAGATACCATACATATCAAACTACACATTAAACCAAATGAGGTGCTACAGTTTCTGAGATGGTAATGAATCACTAGAAAGACATTCCTGGACAGTAATGAAATCACTAACAGATTTTTAGCGAGATTATTGTAGGATCAGCATTTTTGTGAAGTCTCCTTGTTATGGTATTTATTTAATTGGTAGCAGTAAATATATTTTAATTGTCATTAAGAAGATTATTTAACGCCGCTCACTGTCATTGAATACAAGTAATAACGGGAGTGAATAAACAAATAGGTTTCAAAACAGTCAATCCTCCTATATATAGGAATGGCAACTAAATAAATCAATGAATCATCTACCTAGATCAAACTTCTAGACATTTAGATCAAATTAAAATAACCTGTGTTGAAAACATTATAAACTAGCAATACTAATGCTGGAAATAGAAAGAAAAATAAAGCACACTACAAATACCATAAATAGATGAGCAGTACAATATCTGCGCTATTTCAATATTAAACATACATAACTCTGGAATGCGAAATTTCGTAGAAAAAAAGACAAAGACACTTCTATAATTCAAATATCCAGAACCTCAAATATTCAAACTTCCAAGTCTCATATCCACAATATCATAATCTGCATCGACAGGTCAACGAATGATTTGAGGAAATTATTACAATCTGCATTCACAGAAAGACTTAGAAAGTCGTGATCAGTTGTTCTGCTCGCTACCACCACCAAAAGGGCTCTTCACAGCCTCCATCACACTCTGCGTTGCACCCTTCGCCTTCTCCCCTGCCTGCATTCACATTCACATTCACATCTTCCAAACTCAACTAATTTCAACACATATTCTAAGCTAAGAGAATTTTTCAAATTGAATAAGTTCATTAGCTGTTAAATCAGCTCTTAACAACTGACAATACAATATTTTCTGATAAAATGATGAACAACAACCTGTTGGAAGAAAGAGCCAGTTTGTTCCTTCCCCTGCTGGGCTGTACCCATGGCGGACTGACCCATTCCCTTGGTCGCTTCAGTCGCCTGATAAGCTTTGTCCTGAGTCATATCCTTCATCTGACCACTCTTCTCCTGAGCAGTCCCCATCATCCCCTGGCCAAAACAAAATATACTGAATACCATCATCGGTAAAAGCAACACCAGTTTCTAAAACAGTAGAGAGTAATGAGAATAAGAGAGTAGAAATAATAAAAAAGGTTACTTGAGTTGTTTCCTGAGCTTGTCCAGCCTTCTCCTCGCCATATTGCTTGTACTGATCGGCCATCTTTCTGAATAAGCTTTCTAACGATATTGGAATGCTAATGATATGGTAGTACTGCTGCGCTAAGATTGCGTTGAAAAGAATGAGAGACAGGATCCCTTTTAAATAAAAGGAAAGGGAGTGCCTGAGATTGACACGTCCCTCGCTGTGTGCGAGAATGGACAGGTGTCGCGTCAAAACTTGCAGGCGTGTCAGCCATGCATCGAGATAGACACACAAACAATAACGAATACTATGAGCAGACTGTGGGACCTGCTGTTTACGTTTTATTGTACACTATTAACGAATTACAATTAAACCGCATAAAAAATACCATAGTAGAATATTTCAAAGAGGAAGAGAAGCGATTTCAAGAACTCAGATTGTTCAAACCATCTAAGACCATCTAAGAGGCGGCATTGGAAGATGTCGGAGCACAGGCCGGCCAAGAAGTCTGAGTGCTCCTAATTGCAGGTTAGTTTCAGTCACAAGGTAGGTACCACGTCCATCAACATTATTTACTTTTTTTTTTTTTTTTAATTGGCCTGTGCTTGTAATCATATATCATTTTTTTGTGATGTACCATCTCGAACCTGGTTTGTTGGAATGTTGAAGTACTTGACTCAATGAATGCTGGACTAACCTCAATTTTCCCATGTGATAGGCATGGATTTTACTTCTTATGTGGCTTTTCCATAAAAGACCACTTCTCCTCTTTTTAATCCCATCTTAAGGTAATTAACTATTGATTACTCAAGTCGTCTCTTATAACAGAATTTAGGGATTTCTGGTTAAATTCTAATCAAAGTAGACAAGTAATTCTAAGAACTTTGATTAATATTAGATAGAGTAATATCTCTCCTTAGTCATATCTTTTACTTCCGAGACTTGTGAAGTCATAACTTCCCCATCTCTTCTTCCTCCTTCTTAACTAGTAAAATTGGTAACTGACATCATTTACAATATTCATGGTCTCCTGGACCATATAAGTTCCAACCAATGCATTCATTACATACATAATTACAATTAGGGTTAAAAATGGGGTGTTACAACTAAGTTAGAGAATTCTAGGATTGAACTTTTACTGATGCAATCCATAATCATGACCATTAAGATAAAGAACACCAAAGATCAAAAAGAGAGAGAGCATTCTTTAATTCTCATGTTTTCATTGATCCATAATATCTACGCCATCTCTCATTCCTCTTCTCTCCTTCTCCCCTTAAAGTTGTTAAGGATTTTTATATTATCTATAATGTACATCATTTACAATATTCATGGTTTCCTGGACCATATATGTCCGACATTTGGCGACTGCATTCATTACATACATAATTACAACATAGGGTTAAAAAGGGGTGTTACAACCATGTTACAGAAATTTATGATTGACATTTTAGTGACATGCAATCCATAATCATGACCGTAAAGATAAAGAGCACCAAAGATCAAAACGAGAGATTTGAATATTTAAATCTCTTGTTTTCATCTTTCCATCATATCTCCGTCGTCTCTCCTTCATCCTTATATATATATCTACATTGTCTTGATAACGGATTGAGAATATAAAATTTCTCTAAGACAATGAACCTCAAAGACTTATTATTATGTTTTCATGTTCCTCTTTTCTATCTACGATGTGAAACCTAAGCTCATGTGGCAATGAAAAGACATGAACCCTTTGATAATGATAATGAGCAGGAGAGCACCCCACCAAGATGGGAGCATCACTAAAAATGGCACTCCTTTAAGGGCGTGCTTCGTTATCTCCTACTACATTAATTATTAGTTTGTCGCAGGCTTCTATCCTTCTAGAAGAGTGCATTGCATTATTCACTCCTTCTTCCATCCTTTCAATTATTTGTATCTTAGTTTATAATTTTCAATTTGGTAGTTCCTTTAAAGTAGACCCATTGTAAGATTATAAGAAGAAATTTGGCCAATAAATTGAGCTATCTATTCAGTGTTTTTCATATTTGTGTTATGTTTTTATATGGTTATGGGTTTTTATTACGAGTTCAAATATGTTACGTATTATCCAGTACTAATGTAATTGATCTAGGTCTGGTCCATTCATAACATTGGGTTTTTTTGGAGGCTTACATTCCAACCCACACATATTTTTCAATGTTTATGGCTGTCTTCACTCCATTCAAAACCATGAGTTTTTAGGCTTTCGGTTCCTTGACCTTTGTCCACTACCCTAAAATACCTTATCTTCTATTAGTTCTCCTGGTCATTAGTTGCACTCAACAAATCTATATTCAATATAAAGCTTCATTAATATGGTTATGTAGGCCCAATCTAAACCTTGATCTACCTAAGTTTTTTGTTATTGAAGGAAACTCTTTGACTCAAAATTCCCTCTTCTGCTATATCTACCTTCTATGTCTCTTCTATATCTCTCCAATATAATTTTCTTTGTAGCTTAGCCTCATTCGAATTTACCTCAGAAACCGTTTTATATTAGGGTTTATTTTTCAAATCTCAACAACAATACATTATTGTACAATATTTTCTCTCTGATAATCCCCCCCCTAAAAATATAATCCTTTCGATGAAGAAGACTCCAACCTCATAATTGTATTTCATGAAGTTGCTAGTGCACTTACCAAAGTTCTACATCATTAACCTAGGACCTACAATATCTTCCAGTGGTATACAATAATCTGCTTTCTTAAATATGATGGACAAATGCATGTAGATTTTATTGATTCTTGAACCCTGATCCTAAAAATTGATTTTAAAACATGCCTATATATGACTAAAGGTCAACACTCGTTCTTTCAAGAAATTACATAGAAGGACCTGCTTAAGTGTAGAGGCAATCCAACTAAAACATCTACACCGAGCTTAATGAGGACGTCTCCGCCAATGACATATGGGGGTGTATCACCACATATGATTCATTCTAGAAAGATTTCAAAAGATTTATTTACCCTCTAATTTATTCATCAAACTTAATGTTCACGTGGTTATAGATGGGATCATATTAAGGTCAACATATCCAATAGTATATATATGTTTACCAATATTTGACAACAACTCCATATTAAGGATTCTAAAGAGGTATTTTTGGTTAAATTTTATTATGGTTTCCTCTATATTTTCATCATAAAGTTGTAGTGTTTGATAACACCACCATAAACCAAGAATTTTTCTATGCCCAATCAATAAAATGTTCAAACCTTGTTTCATTCCCTTTCTAAACTCAAACCCTATAACTAATGCTAGTGCTCACTATCTACCTACCATAAATCCTTGTTCCCCTTTCACAATACTCCTAAAACACCCTTCGAATATTATTGGTATCATCGCTCCCTCTTCTTTCCCTTCATGATGGTTCCACTATCATAAAATCTCGTATCATGATGGCGCACACAACAATTTTTTACAAGATCAAGCCATATTAAAACATTATAAACTAAGGAGAAATCCCTTCAGTATTCTAAGGAACCTCCATCCCTTAATCCTACTCCTCAAACCAAGATCCTCCATCTTCCAAACCCCATAGAAGCATATCCAACCTTATTCTTAATGGCAAAAGAACATGTTGTAGTACCACCATCATATCTCCTTCTTACTCACAATTGTTTAATAAAGTATCTATTATCTATCATGATCTTCAACAAGGGAAGAAAAAAGAAACTCAATTCCCATAATTTTTTCAAGTGCCTATAGCTTTCTTGTGCACCTCATCACTCTCCTTATTAGATGGGAGGGTACAACAAGATGTTCCTCACCTACTCATCAATAAATTTCATATGGTTACCTTTTCCATAGGGCTTCTTTGTGACACATTCAAATATAATGTCTATCCACTTAATTGTTTTAACTTACTTCTAGTCATCCCATATTAGCAACATTGAAATGCCCTATACAATTCCCGTTGCAGTTTGTATAACCTCCTTAAATATGCCAAAACATATAAACTAACCTATTTTTCCGTCTCTCTTCCCCACTATGCTACAACACAACAAGTAAACTTGCATAACCATCCTAACCACGCCTTTACCTTAGTCCATTGCTACTTTAGTTCATTCATATCATTTCAAAACCTCCAACCCCCAAGACTTTCTAACTCCCCCCTTACCTTTCACAACCACACATTAAAAAAACCTATTTTCTTAAATATGTAATCTTTTTAAAAGTAAAAGGTCAAGTATGAAAAAGGCATTCTCCTAAATATCTTATATTTTTTCAATGTCGTTCACAATCCCCCCAAAAGTTGTTATGTCAACGAAAATAATTTTCCAAAACCACGAGAAAGGGCATCAACCTCTCATCTCTATTTACATACTAAAATATTTCAATTTCAAAATAATTGTAATATCACTGATTTTCATTACTTATTGTTCAATGAAAATTAAAGACATCTATAAAAAGTGTAACTCTAACATTAAAGTAAATTAATTTAGTGCGTCTCATTTTGTTTTAGAGAACGACTTCTCAATGATGTTGATCCTTATCGTGAGGAGTATAATAATAGTGACAATGACGTGTATGATATTGAATTTTTACATCGCCTCTCTTTGATGGTAATGCAAATGTTGGGATCATGATACATATCTTCTCCTACTAAAGATTATCATTAGCATTTATATTAGTAACCATCACTATGATGTAAACAATCTTTTTATGAGTGAAGATCTCAATGGTATCATTTAGTTAGTGAAGATCTTAATGGTAATATCAAGATTTTAATGAAAGTAATTATGACGATAATGTTGGGGTCTCCACACAAAGAAGGGGATCTTTTATATCTAATGCATGTTTTTCAAAACACATTTTTGTTGTAGAATTAAATAATGAGTACTCATTTATTAAACATAGGAATGGGAAAGATCGAAGAATCCAAGTGCGATGCCACACAAGATAGGGGAACAAAACAGATATGTGTTTTAGTTCTCTAAACGTGTATGCGTTTTGCTTCTCTAAAACGCGTATGCATTTTAGAGAAGAAAAAACACATGCATTTTGTAAAGCATGTTTTATTGCCCAAATATAATCAGGATTTTGGTTGGAATGTTGGAGTGGTTGACTAAATCAATGCTTGACTAACCTCAATTTTCACATTTGATAGGCATGGTTTTTACTTCCCATGTGGCTTTTCCATAAAAGACCACTTTTCCTCTTTTTAATCCCATCTTAAGGTAATTAACTATTAATTACTCAAATCACCTCTTATAACAGGATTTAGGGATCCTGCCTTAAATTTTAATCAAAGTAGACAACCATTTCTAAGAACTTTGATTAATACCAGATAGAGTAATATATCTCCTTTATCGTATCTTTTACTTCTCCCACTTGTGGAATCATAGCTTCCCCATCTATTCTTCCTCCTTCTTCACTTGTAAAATTGGCAGTGTACATCATTTACAATATTCATAGTCTCCTGAACCATATAAGTGTAGCATCCAACCAATGCATTCATTACATACATAATTACAATCAGGGTTAAAATGGAGTGTTACAACTATGTTAGAGAATTCTAGGATTGAACTTTTAGTGATGCAATCCATAATTATGACCATAAAGATAAAGAACACCAAATATCAAAGAGAGAGAGAGAATTCTTTAATTCTTATGTTTTCATTTATCCATCATATCTATGCCATCTCGCATTCATCTTCTCTCCTTCGTCACTAAAAGTTGTTAAGGATTTTTATATTATCTATCTACAATGTTGTTACAATATTCATAGTTTCCTAGACCATATATGTCATACATTTGGCAAGTGCATTCATTACATACATAATTACAACTTAGGGTGAAAAAGGGGTGTTACAACCATGTTAGAGAAATTCATGATTGACATTTTAGTGGCATGCAATCCATAATCATGACCGCAAAGATAGAGAACAGCAAATATCAGAAAGAGAGATTGGAATCTTTAAGTCTCTTGCTTTCATCTTTCCATCGTATCTATGGCATCTCTCCTTCATCCTTATATACATATCTATGTTGTCTTGATAATGGACTGAGAATTTAAAATTTCTCTAACGCAATGAACCTCAAAGACTTATTATTATGTTTTCATGTTCCTCTTTTCTATTTGCAATGTGATAATGAGAAAGAGGGCACCCCACCAAGATGGGAGCATCACTAAAGATGACGCTCCTTTAAGGGCATTCTTTGTTATCTCCTACTACATTAATTATTAGTTTGTTGCATACTTTTATCCGTTGAGAAGAATGCATTGCATTATTCACTCCTTCTTCCTTCCTTTGAACTATATGTATCTTAGTTTATAATTTTCAATTTGGTAGTTCCTTTAAACTAGAGCCATTGTGAGATTATATGAAGAAATTTGGCCAATAAATTGAGCAGTCTATTTAGTGTTTTTCATATTTGTGCTATTTTTTTATATGGTTATGGGTTTTTGGGTGCCCGCAAGAAGTTGCTACCTAATTACGATGTAATGGAAACACGTCGGAGGAAGAACAAACAGGAACATGCACGCACCCTTGGATGCGCGCATGCGTTCCTAATTCGACAATGGCTAACCTCCACGTCGTATTTCCAATGTGGACAATAGGAGTGTGCACACGCCCCTAATGACGCGCACACGTGTATGGGTGTGCACATGTATATGGTCTTGCACACATGTTTAGTGTGTATGCATACAGGAATGCACATGCATCCCTGTGTTTTAAAAAAAACAAACAAATAGTGAACAATTTTATTCATTCACAACCCGCAAGTGCATAAGCCACCCAAAAACGACATCCAAGGAGCCCAAAATCACACCGATGGAGCCCAAAAGAAGTGTCCAAGTACCCTAGAACGACATCCACGACTGTTGGAATAAGGTAGGTGGAGTAGTTTTTGCATTTTGTTGCATTTTTTTAATGTTTTTCATTGTTTTTCAAATAAAATATAAAATTAAAAGAATTTGGAAATGAATTGAAATGGAACAAATTCGATATTGCAGATACATTACCTAAACATAATGACAAATACCAATGAACCATCCCAACAAAGCAATGAAACAAACCAATAAGAGGACCCAATAAACCCTGAATTAAACAAAGAAAGCCCCGAGGATGGATTTGGTTAACCACTAGAAAACCCCGAAGTTGAATTACATGGAGATTTAAACTGGTTAAGGATATTGACTGATGAAATGAAGAACACTAGGGAACCCTCTTGGGTTTCCCTTTCTACATCAATACAAAACATAATAGATTCTATCAACATTTCCCATAGTGAGATAACCAATTTGAGACAATATAGGGCTCAAATGAGAGAACATTATGCCATTGGTATATCCAAAGAAGAGATAAAAAACATGAATATCACAAAATCCCAACTTTGGAGAAAATTTACAGATCCAAGAACATGAAAGCCTCCATATGTGAGGAAGAGGCGAGTTTGCATGGACTAGTGTAATTACCAGCCATGGAGAGAAAACTGGAGGAAGACATGATTCATGGTTTTTGACAAGCCTCCATGCAACAATGTCAAGGTCCAACAGTATTTTCTCAAGAAATTGTGGGATGAGTTTGTGTTAGGGTTCCGTGTGAACTACTTCGACATTACTGAGTTCTAGGGTGTCAATTTTGGCTCAGACCAATATCGACCTCACGTCCACCGGAATCCACTCAGAGGGCCTCCTGCACCTAGGTGAGAGACAAAATCGCTTCCTCAACCCCATGGGTTAGGTAGAGGGTTAGATGATATCGATGAATCCGTTAGAAGTTCCACATGATACCTTCTTAGGAATACCACATTTGTGGCTATGTCCTCATAGAGCGAGCAAGACCACCCTAAGAGACACACTTCTGTATGGTCTACTGGTGGTGGGCAAGGGAGAGCAACTACATGTGGTAGCTAAGATGATCCATCCAGATCGATGGGACCAGTGCCACATCAGTGTTCTCGATGTGGGAATCCATGCCACATTCCCACGTTGGAGCATGCCATAGAGAGCTACCTACAACAGGTTAGTTATTGTCTTATTTAATGTTGAAGTATTTATTATACGTTATCCAATCTCATAAATTATAATAAATTTAATTTAGAATGAGATGTTGATGAATTGATTTGTTTTAATGTACAGCTATTCAGTTTTGAGTCTCCAACACCCAGGTGGGAGGATGCTGGTTCCTTCAACATAGATGGAGCCATGGCAGCTGCAGAGGACATCTCAGCACCATACAAACAGGTAGTTTTCTTTCATTAATTAAATGTAATCTTAGTAGTTAATCTTGTGATCCAATGTAGTTAATATTTAGTAATTGAGTCTAAAATATTTTTTTGTTTGCACAAGTGTCCGCAGGAGTGAGTGACCAGCCATCCCCGCCAGGGATCAGTAGATCCTCTCGTGTGCAGGTATCGTGTGATAAAGTATAAATTTAATTTCATTTTTTATGGCTTAGCTTTCTATAGTTATATTTTTTATGTACTAATATACGAGGCCATGAATATGTATGCAAGTCTGAGTACATAGGCACATCGGTGTCACTATCTCTCCATCAACTGCCTTTTTCCCACCATATATGCTAGGGGCTACACGAGGACATGAATATGTATGCAGGTCCGAGTATATAGGCACGTCGGTGTCACTATCTCTCCATCAACTTCCTTTTTCCCACCATATATGCCAGGTGTAGCCCCTGGCATACATGTCCCTTTCCCTGCATCCCTCCCCATCTCATTCCATCCATCCCTTGCCTCCCATCCACCACCACACTTCCATCCAGCTCCCCCTTCTTCTTCATAGTGTTCGGTCACTCCCCCCACCCCACCCATCCACCCTCTCCCTTGCAATTTCCCATGTTTCAACCCTTTCCCCTCCGACCACGATACACCATCCATCCACATTCACCTAGCCCACCACCCCATCGCAGACCTCAAACCCCTCCCGCATATTCCCCCACCACCCTCATTTCCACTTCCAAGGTGGCACATTCCATTCTACACCCTTTGGAGCATTTTTGAGCATGAATAGTTTTAAAATTGGTAAACTTTTGAAATGAAATTTGATATTATCACTTGGATCAACAATCATCCATAGATATTTTAGGATTGCCCTCAGAATCTTTGATTCTGAAGGCACTCCCAATAGAAACTTAATTGATTGATCGATTTACAAGGATTAGCATTAGTTTATGTCAAATTTGAATTTCATGGTCTTAGTCTCACATTTCTTTTGATCATCTGGAAAACTATAATTACCAAAGTTAGTAGCTCCTAATCTTATTCCTTTTATCACTCATACATATTTGAAATCGAATGAATTTATTACTGTTAATCCAAACAAGCTACTACATGGTGTGATAATTGTTTTCTGTCCCACTCATATAAGAGACCTAGTAAAGCTTCTTCACTTCTAAATTATTTATCTCATGATGTTTGTAGTATGGTTTAAAAGTGTATTTAATATATTCTTCGTGAGCCACACATTACTATACACTTAGCCTTTTTTCGAATTTTATATTTTTGAAGTGAGTCACTATTAAAAGTTTATCCTAAGGGGTTAAGATGATTTTTGGAATTTTGATATAGTTTTGGCTACATCATAATTTGTTTTTCGATCATTATAATACTAACCTTGATCCCAAGTTCATCAATTACATCCTTAGTTGGCAACATTATTATGATTTTATTCGATGAATGAAGAATTAGGGTATTGTAACCATTCAATCATGTTTTGAAACTATGAGTGTGCTAGGCTATCACAACATTATGAAAATGTTGATCAACGCTGAGGTTATGATTGAAATTAGCGTTTTGATGTTTGTGTCACATGAACGCTTGCCATATGTTGATTTCCATCATGCAAACATCACACTTAAGTAGTCACTCATTTGATTTTCCCACAGATCATTATGGTGTGTTAAATGCTTCCAAATCTCATTTATCTATCAACTCAGAGTATGATGACCTTGCATGGAAATTCACAGTGCTTTGCTTTGATAAAATAGGGCATTTTTTAATGTTAATGGAAATGCGTGGAATGTGGATATTAATGGAAATGCGTGGAATGTGGATAAATCAACTGTATTTTTCAGTCTGGTTTTCAAAAATCTTAAAGGTTTGTGTAATAGCTGCCCTTGAATGTCGAGAGCTAATACTTAGGGTTGGATGGCTAGGGTTCTTACAGAGGTTTTCTGGGTTCAACGTAGTAGCCTCTAAGGCGTTTGTAGAATAGTTTGATGGGGTTAATGCACAGGTTGGGGACATTGAAGTAAGGTTGGCTGGGGAATTTATTTCTCAAGCCATTGGATTACCATAGACAGGTGAGCAGTTGTACAAAGGAAAGCATATAAAAAATGAGGATTGGAAGGGGTTTCTTGCCCCAGCTCATAGGCAAACTAAGTTTAAATCCGGTTTCCCCTCCAGTCTGCTAATGAAGAAATGTCGTGCTTTGTTGGAGTTGAACATCAGGTACGTTACCTGCGAGGGTAGTCTTTTCTCAAACTCAATTCTATCGCCTCCGATTATTGATGATATTCAAAGGGAACCCTGTGAATATGCCCTATTTTTTCTTGAATAGCTTATACAAAATGGCCTGTACATATCAAACTAATATAGGAGATAAGGAGAAGAGTTTATTCCATCACGGATTAATTAAAATCCTTGTGTCCTATTGACTAGGAGAACTAGGTGAAACTTGGGATTCCTTCCTCGTGGGTAATGGGTTCGGTGAGAATGAAGAATGGCCTAGACAGAGGCTCAGGGTTAGATGTAAGCGTATAAAAACAGAAGAAGCTAAGCCTGAACTTGAAGACTCTACTTCTCAGGATAATTTGGGTGATGAAATATCCGAACCTAGCCAAACCCTAAGTATCAGTGATGTTAAGGTCAAGGTTGAAACAAATTCTGAAGTTCCTGTTGATAATTCTCAAGATCGAATGAGAAAATCAGCCAAACCCCATACCCTGTCAAAACAAGAACCTTTCTCACTCACAGGATGACATAGGGCAAATGCAGGCTGAAGACCAGACTAGCCGAGTGATGAGTAATTGAGCTATGCACTGGAGATATTCCTACAATCGAAGTAAGTGACTCCTCAGCACCTCGTCCTAGTCCAGTTCCTATTCATCCAGCTTTTCTTGATCTGAAGTATGTATCTCTCTCTAGAGATAATGTGGCTGATACTCACTGAGTTAACCATGAATGTGATCAAGAAATTGATCAAAAAACTGAGTTAACCATGAATGTGATCAAGAAATTGATCAAAAGCCTTACCTAGCGGAAGAAGGCAGAAAGGCCTTGAACAGAGAATCGAAAGAGAAAATTGATAAAAACCCTCATGCCCGAGTCATTTCATCTCTACAAACTGATTTAAAGGAAGCTCAAGTTATCCAAACATTTGCCATGGATGAAATCACAGGCTTAAAAACTGAATAAATATATTGGATTGAAAAATGGAATGTATTGAGGGGAAAGAAGTTGAAATATAAATAACAAGTTAAAAGGCTTCTATTGAAGAATCGAACGTTGAAGAAGTAGAATATGATTGCCAAGATTAGAGCTGTCAGGTTCAGAGCCAAGCTGGATGAAGGCTTTAAAAACTTGACATTTTGTTTTCTGCAATGAGTTCTAAATTTTGTTTGATGTTTTTTTGTTTGATGTTTTGAATCTTCAATTATGCATACAGATTATTTCGAATTGGCCTTCACAGGTTAGTAACATTTTGATTTTTGTCAGTTCTTAAATTTTAGCGCATAGTTTGATAATTAAATGGAGATATCTGTAAAATTAAAATTCTGCAGACATCTCATTCATTTCTATATGAGCAATTAGTTGTATGTTGCTAACAGATTGTGTTTGGCATCTCCAGGTGTTAATGAATCTATTGAGATGAAGCTAGATGCCATCCTACATTTGTGCTTTTTGACTATGCGTAGTTACTTATTGGAGGCTGTTTCAAGATTGCAACTGATTGCTATTCTACGGTTTGTAGACTTCTATTTCTAAAGCATTTACTAGTATGGATCATCCAATATAGTGTTAACACGTTCTGGAGAATATTGTTTTCCGCAATGAGGATTCCTTGCTACCATTGGTTAGGTAATTATCTTCCGTCAGACCTACTGCCCATTCTCAATTTCTATCGGTGGTGAGTTCTGTAGACTCTCTTCGACATCCAATATCTCTCCGATGCTGTCGATTAGATCAAATTAAAATATCAATGAATCATCCAATATCATCCAATATCAATGAATCATCTACCTAGATCAATGAATCAATATCATCCAATATCATCCAATATCAATGAATCATCTACCTAGATCAAACTTCTAGACATTTAGATCAAATTAAAATAACCTGTGTTGAAAACATTATAAACTAGCAATACTAATGCTGGAAATAGAAAGAAAAATAAAGCACACTACAAATACCATAAATAGATGAGCAGTACAATATCTGCGCTATTTCAATATTAAACATACATAACTCGGGAATGCGAAGTTTCGTAGAAAAAATGACAAAGACACTTCTTTAATTCAAATATCCAGAACCTCAAATATTCAAACTTCCAAGTCTCATATCCACAATATCATAATCTGCATCGACAGGTCATCGAATGATTTGAGGAAATTATTACAATCTACATTCACAGAAAGACTTAGAAAGTCGTGATCAGTTGTTCTGCTCTCTACCACCACCAAAAGGGCTCTTCACAGCCTCCATCACACTCTGCGTTGCACCTTTCGCCTTCTCCCCTGCCTGCATTCACATTCACATTCACATTCACATCTTCCAAACTCAACTAATTTCAACACATATTCTAAGCTAAGAGAATTTTTCAAATTGAATAAGTTAATTATCTGTTAAATCAGCTCTCAACAACTGACATACAATATTTTCTGATAAAATGATGAACAACAACCTGTTGGAAGAAAGAGCCAGTTTGTTCCTTCCCCTGCTGGGCTGTACCCATGGCGGACTGACCCATTCCCTTGGTCGCTTCAGTTGCCTGAGAAGCTTTCTGTTGAGTCATATCGTTCATCTGACCACTCTTCTCTTGAGCAGTCCCCATCATCGCCTGCCCAAAACAAAATATATATAGTGAATACCATCAATCAAAGAAACACCAGTTTCTAAAACAGTACAGACCAATGAGAGAGTTCAAATAATAAATATGGTTACTTGAGTTGTTTCTGAGCTTGTCCAGCCTTCTCCTGGCCATATTGCTTGTGCTGATCGGCCATCTTTCTGATTAAGCTTTCTAACGATATTGGAATGCTACTGATATGGTAGTTAAGATTGCGTTGAAAAGAATGAGAGACAGGATCCCTTTTAAATAAAAGGAAAAGGAGTACGTGAGATTGACACGTCCTTCGCTTGCGTGCGAGAGTGGACGCCCCTCTGGACAGGTGTCGCGTCAAAGCTTGCAGGCGTGTCAGCCATGCATCGAGATAGACACACAGACAATAACGAATACTATGAGCAGACGGTGGGTCCTGCTGTTTACGTTTTATTGTACACTATTAACGAATTGCAATTAAACCGCATAAAACTTAATCAAAGTAGACAAGTATTTCTAAGAACTTAATCAAAGTAGACAAGTATTTCTAACCACTTTGATTAATATTGGATAGAGTAATATCTCTCCTTAGTAATATCTTTTACTTCCGAGACTTGTCGAGTCATAGCTTCCCATCTCTTCTTCCTCCTTCTTCACTAGTAAAATTGGTAACTGACATCATTTACGATATTCATGGTTTCCTGGACCATATAAGTCTAGCATCCAACCAATGCATTCATTACATACATAATTACAATTAGGGTTAAAAATGGGGTGTTACAACTAAATTAGAGAATTCTAGGATTGAACTTTTAGTGATGCAATCCATAATCATGACCATAAAGATAAAGAACACCAAAGATCAAAAAGAGAGAGAGAGAGCATTCTTTAATTCTCATGTTTTCATTTATCCATAATATCTACGCCATCTCTCATTCCTCTTCTCTCCTTCTTTCCTTAAGGTTATTAAGGATTTTTATACTATCTATAATGTACATCATTTACAATATTCATGGTTTCCTGGACCATATATGTCCGACATTTGGCGACTGCATTCATTACATACAGAATTACAACATAGGGTTAAAAAGGGGTGTTACAACCATGTTAGAGAAATTTATGATTGACATTTTAGTGACATGCAATCCATAATCATGACCGTAAAGATAAAGAGCACCAAAGATCAAAACAAGAGATTTGAATATTTAAATCTCTTGTTTTCATCTTTCCATCATATCTTCGTCGTCTCTCCTTCATCCTTATATACATATCTATGTTATCTTGATAATGGATTCAGAATATAAAATTTCTCTAAGGCAATGAACCTCAAAGACTTATTATTATGTTTTCATGTTCCTCTTCTCTATCTGCGATGTGAAACCTAAGCTCATGTGGCAGTGAAAAGACATGAACCCTTTGATAATGATAATGAGCAGGAGGGCACCCCACCAAGATGGGAGCATCACTAAAAATGGCACTCCTTTAAGGGCGTACTTTGTTATCTCCTACTACATTAATTATTAGTTTGTTGCATACTTGTATCCCTCTAGAAGAGTGCATTGCATTATTCACTCCTTCTTCCATCCTTTCAATTATATGTATCTTAGTTTATAATTTTCAATTTGGTAGTTCCTTTAAAGTAGACCCATTGTAAGATTATAAGAAGAAATTTGGCCAATAAATTGAGCTATCTATTCAGTGTTTTTCATATTTGAGTTATGTTTTTATATGGTTATGGGTTTTTATTACTAGTTCAAATATGTTACGTATTATCTAGTACTAATGTAATTGATCTACGTCTGGTCCATTCATAACATTGGGTTTTTTTGGAGGCTTACATTCCAACCTACACATATTTTTCAATGTTTATGGCTGTCTTCACTCCATTCAAAACCATGAGTTTTTAGGCTTTCGGTTCCTTGACCTTTGTCCACTACCCTAAAATACCTTATCTTCTATTAGTTCTCCTGGTCATTAGTTCCACTCAACAAATCTATATTCAATACAAAGCTTCATTAATATGGTTATGTAGGCCCAATGTCAACCTTGATATACCTAGGTTTTTTGTTATTGAAGGGAACTCTTTGACTCAAAATTCTCTCTTCTGCTATATCTACCTTCTATGTCTCTTCTATATCTCTCCAATATAGTTTTCTTGGTAGCTTAGCCTCGTTCGAATTTACCTCAGAAACCGTTTTATATTAGGGTTTGTTTTTCAAATCTCAAAAACAATACATTATTGTACAATATTTTCTCTCTAACAATTCCCCCCCTAAAAATATAATCCTTTTGATGAAGAAGACTCCAACCTCATAATTGTATTTCATGAAGTTGCTAGTGCATTGACCAAAGTTCTACATCATTAACCTAGGACCTACAATATCTTCCAGTGGTATACAATAATTTGCTTTCTTAAATATGATGTACAAATGCATGTATATTTTATTGATTCTTGAACCCTGATCCTAAAAATTGATTTTAAAACATGCCTAGATATGACTAAAGGTCAACACTCGTTCTTTCAAGAATTACATAGAAGGACCTGCTCAAGTGTAGAGGCAATCCAACTAAAACATCTACACCGAGCTTAATGAGGACGTCTCCACCAATGACATATGGGGGTGTATCGCCACATATGATTCATTCTAGAAAGATTTCAAAAGATGTATTTACCCTCTAATTTATTCATCAAACTTAATGTTCATGTGGTTATAGATGGGATCATATTAAGGTCAACATATCCAATAGTATATATATGTTTACCAATATTTGACAACAACTCCACATTAAGGATTCTAAAGAGGTATTTTTGGTTAAATTTAATTATGGTTTCCTCTATATTTTCATCGTAAAGTTGCAGTGTTTGATAACACCACCATAAACCAAGAATTTTTCTATGCCCAATCAATAAAATGTTCAAACCTTGTTTCATCCCCTTTCTAAACTCAAACCCTATCACTAATGCTAGTGCTTACTATCTACCTACCATAAATCCTTGTTCCCCTTTCACAATACTCCTAAAACACCCTTCTAATATTATTGGTATCATCGCTCCCTCTTCTTTCCCTTCATGATGGTTCCACTATCATAAAATCTCGTATCATGATGGTGCACACAACAATTTTTTACAAGATCAAGCCATATTAAAACATTATAAACTAAGGAGAAATCCCTTCAGTATTCTAAGGAACCTCCATCCCTTAACCCTACTCCTCAAACCAAGATCCTCCATCTTCCAAACCCCACAGAAGCATATCCAACCTTATTCTTAATGGCAAAAGAACATGTTGTAGTACCACCATCATATCTCCTTCTTACTCACAATTGTTTAATAAAGTATCTATTATCTATCATGATCTTCGACAAGGGAAGAAAAAAGAAACTCAATTCCCATAATTTTTTCAAGTGCCTATAGCTTTCTTGTGCACCTCATCACTCTCCTTATTAGATGGGAGGGTACAACAAGATGTTCCTCACCTACTCATCAATAAATTTCATATAGTTACCTTTTCCATAGGGCCTCTTTGTGACACATTCAAATATGATGTCTATCCACTTAATTGTTTTAACTTACTTCTAGTCATCCCATATTAGCAACACTGAAATGCTCTATACAATTCCCATTGCAATTCGTATAACCTCCTTAAATATGCCAAAACATATAAACTAACCTATTTTTCCATCTCTCTTCCCCACTATGCTACAACACAACAAGTAAACTTGCATAACCATCCTAATCACGCCTTTACCTTGTTCCATTGCTACTTTAGTTCATTCATATCATTTCAAAACCTCCAACCCCCAAGACTTTCTAACTCCCCCCTCTACCTTTCACAACCGCACATTAAAAAAACCTATTTTCTTAAATATGTAATCTTTATAAAAGTAAAAAGTCAAGTATGAAAAAGGCATTCTCCTAAATATCTTATATTTTTTCAATGTGGTTCACAATCCCCCCAAAAGTTGTTATGTCAACGAAAATAATTTTGCAAGACCACGAGAAAGGGCATCAACCTCTCATCTCTATTTACATATTATAATACTTCAATTTCAAAATATTATAATATCACTGATTTTCATTACTTATTGTTCAATGAAAATTAAAGACATCTATAAAAAGTGTAACTCTAACATTAAAGGAAATTAATTTAGTGCTTCTCATTTTGTTTTAGAGAACGACTTCTCAATGATGTTGATCCTTATCGTGAGGAGTATAATAATAGTGACAATGACGTGTATGATATGAATTTTTACATCGCCTCTCTTTGATGGCAATGCAAATGTTGGGATCGTGATCCATATCTTCTCCTACTAAAGATTGTCATTATCATTTATATTAGTAACCATCACTATGATGTAAACAATCTTTTTATGAGTGAAGATCTCAATGGTATCATTTAGTTAGGGAAGATCTTAATGGTAGTATCAAGATTTTAATGAAAGTAATTATGACGATAATGTTGGGGTCTCCACACAAAGACGGGGATCTTTTATATTTAATGCATGTTTTTCAAAACACGTTCTTGTTGTAGAATTAAACAATCAGTGCTCATTTATTAAACATAGGAACGGGAAAGATCGAAGAATCCAAGTGGGATGCCACACAGGATAGGGGAACAAAATGGATATTTGTTTTAGTTCTCTAAACGTGTATGTGTTTTGCTTCTCTAAAACACGTACGCATTTTAGAGAAGAAAAAACGCATGCATTTTGTAAAGCATGTTTTATTGCCCAAATATAATCAGGATTTTGGTTGGAATGTTGGAGTGGTTAACTAAATCAATGCTTGACTAACCTCAATTTTCACATTTGATAGGCATGGTTTTTACTTCCCATGTGGCTTTTCCATAAAAGACCACTTTTGCTCTTTTTAATCCCATCTTAAGGTAATTAACTATTAATTACTCAAATCACCTCTTATAACAGGATTTAGGGATCCTGCCTTAAATTTTAATCAAAGTAGACAACCATTTCTAAGAACTTTGATTAATACTAGATAGAGTAATATAATTCCTTAATCGTATCTTTTACTTCTCCCACTTGTGCAATCATAGCTTCCCCATCTATTCTTCCTCCTTCTTCACTTGTAAAATTGGTAATGTACATATTTACAATATTCATGGTCTCCTGGACCATATAAGTGTAGCATCCAACCAACGCATTCATTACATACATAATTACAATCAGGGTTAAAATGGGGTGTTACAACTATGTTAGAGAATTGTAGGATTGAACTTTTAGTGATGCAATCCATAATTCTGACCATAAAGATAAAGAACACCAAATATCAAAGAGAGAGAGAGCATTCTTTAATTCTTATGTTTTCATTTATCCATCATATCTACGCCATCTTGCATTCAACTTCTCTCCTTCTTCACTTAAATTTGTTATGGATTTTTATATTATCTATAATGTATATCATTTACAATATTCATAGTTTCCTAGACCATATGTGTCATACATTTGGAAAGTGCATTCATTACATACATAATTACAACTTAGGGTGAAAAAGGGGTGTTACAACCATGTTAGAGAAATTCATGATTGACATTTTAGTGGCATGCAATCCATAATCATGACCGTAAAGATAAAGAACACCAAATATCAGAAAGAGAGATTGGACTCTTTAAGTCTCTTGCTTTCATCTTTCCATCATATCTATGGCATCTCTCCTTCATCCTTATATACGTATCTATGTTGTCTTGATAATGGACTGAGAATATAAAATTTCTCTAACACAATGAACCTCAAAGACTTATTATTATGTTTTCATGTTCCTCTTTTCTATTTGCAATGTGAAACCTAATCTCATGTTGCAGTGACAAAACATCAACCCTTTGATAATGATAATGAGCAAGAGGGCACCCCACAAAGATGGGAGCATCACTAAAGATGACGCTCCTTTAAGAGCATACTTTGTTATCTCCTACTACATTAATTATTAGTTTGTTGCATACTTTTATCCGTTGAGAAGAATGCATTGCATTATCCACTCCTTCTTCCTTCCTTTGAACTATATGTATCTTAGTTTATAATTTTCAATTTGGTAGTTCCTTTAAACTAGACCCATTGTGAGATTATAAGAAGAAATTTGGCCAATAAATTGAGCTGTCTATTTAGTGTTTTTCATATTTGTGTTATTTTTTTATATGGTTATGGGTTTTTGGGTGCCCGCAAGAATTTGCTACCCAATTATGATGCAATGGAAGCACGCTGGAGGAAAATAAACAGGAACATGCACACACACTTGGATGCACGCATGCGTTCCAAATTCGGAAATGGCTAACCTCCACGTCAGATTTTCAATGTGGACAATAGGAGTGTGCACACGCCCCTAATGACATGCACACATGTATGGGCATGCACATGTATATGGTAATGCACACATGTTTAGTGTGTACGCATACATGAACGCACATGCATCCCTGTGTTTTAAAAAAAAGAAACAAATAGTGAACAGTTTTATTCATTCACAACCTGCAAGTGCGTAAGCCACCCAAAAACGACATCCAAGGAGCCCAAAATGACACCCATGGAGCCCAAAAGAAATGTCCAAGTACCCTAAAACGACACCCACGACCATTGGAATAAGGTAGGTGGAGTAGTGTTTGCATTTTGTTGCATTTTTTTAATGTTTTTCATTGTTTTTCAAATAAAATATAAAATTAAAAAAATTTGGAAATGGATTGAAATGGAAAAAATTCGATATTGTAGATACATTACCTAAACATAATGACAAATACCAATGAACCATCCCAACAAAATAGTGAAACAAACCAATCAGAGGACCCAATAAACCCTGAATTAAACAAAGAAACCCCCGAGGATGGATTTGGTGAACCACTAGGAAACCCCGAAGTTGAATTACATGGAGATTTAAACCGATTAAGGATATTGAGTGATGAACTGAAGAACACTAGGGAACCCTCTTGGGTTTCCATTTCTACATCACTAAAAAACATAATAGATTCTATCAACATTTCCCACAGTGAGATAGCCAATTTGAGACAATATAAGGCTCAAATGAGAGAACATTATGACATTGGTATATCCAAAGAAGACATAAAAAACATGAATATCACAAAATCCCAACTCTAGAGAAAATTGACAGATCCAAGAACATGACAGCCTCCATATGTGAGGAAGAGGTGAGTTTGCATGGACTGGTGTAATTACCAGCCATGGAGAGAAAACTGGAGGAAGACATGATTCATGGTTTTTGACAAGCCTCCATGCAACAATGTCAAGGTCCAATAGTATTTTCTCAGGAAATTGTGGGATGAGTTTGTGTTAGGGTTCTGTGTGAACTACTTCGACATCATTAATTTCTAGGGTGTCAATTTTGGCTCAGACCAATATCGACCTCACGTCCACCGGAATCCACTCAGAGGACCTCCTACACCTAAATGAGAGACAAAACCTCTTCCTCAACCCCTTGGGTTAGGTAGAGGGTTAGATGAGATCCATGAGTCCGTAATAAGTTCCACATGATACCTTCTCAAGAATACCACATTTGTGGCTATGTCCTCATAGAGCGAGCAAGACCACCCTGAGAGACACACTTCTGTATGGTCTACTAGTGGTGGGCGAGGGAGAGAAACTACATGTGGTAGCTAAGATGATCCATCCAGATCGATGGGACTAGTGCCACACTAGTGTTCTCGATGTGGGAATCCATTCCATGTTCCCACGTAGGAGCATGCCATAGAGAGCTACCTACAACGGGTTAGTTATTGTCTTATTTAATGTTGAAGTATTTATTATATTATATCCAATCTCATAAATTATAGTAAATTTATTTTAGAATCAGATGTTGATGAATTGATTTTTTTTAATGTACAACTATTCAGTTTTGAGTCTCCAACACCTAGGTTGGAGGATGTTGGTTCCTTCAACCTAGATGGAGCCATGGCAGCTGTAGAGGACATCGCAACACCATACAAACAAGTAGTTTTCTTTCATTAATTAAATGTAATATTAGTAGTTAATCTTGTCATCCAATGTAGTTAATATTTAGTAATTGAGTCTAAAATATTTTTGTGTTTACACAGGTGTCCGCAAGAGTGAGTGACCAACCATCCCCGCCGGGGATCAGTAGATCCTCTCCTGTTCAGGTATCATGTAATAAAGTATAAATTTCATTTCATTTTTTATGGCTTAGATTTGTATAGTTATATTTTTTATGTACTAATATACGAGGCCATGAATATGTATGTAGGTCCGAGTACATAGGCACGTAGGTGTCACTATCTCTCCATCAACTTCCTTTTTCCCACCATATATGCCAGGGGCTACACGAGGCCATGAATATGTATGCAGTTTCGAGTACATAGGCACGTCGGTGTCACTATCTCTCCCTCAACTGCCTTTTTCCCACCATATATGCCAGGTGTAGCCCCTGGCATACATGTCCCTTTCTGTGCATCCCTCCCCATCTCATTCCATCAACCCCTTTCCTCCCATCCACCACCACACTTCCATCCAACTCCTCCTTCTTCGTCACAGCCTTCGGTCACTCCCCCCCCCCCCCCCCCCCCCNAGGTGGCACATTCCATTCTACACCCTTTGGAGCATTTTTGAGCACGAATAGTTTTAAAATTGGTAAAATTTTGAAATGAAATTTGATATTATCACTTGGATCAATACTCATCCATAGATATTTTAGGATTGCCCTCAGAATCTTTTATTCTGAAGGCACTCCCAATAAAAACTTAATTGAATGATTGATTTACAAGGATTAGCATTGGTTTATGTCAAATTTGAATTTCATGGTCTTAGTCTCTCATTTCTTTTGATTATATGGAAAACTATAATTACCAAAGTT
The DNA here is from genome assembly GCA_001517045.1 of Pseudotsuga menziesii. Lineage (NCBI taxonomy): Eukaryota > Viridiplantae > Streptophyta > Pinopsida > Pinales > Pinaceae > Pseudotsuga > Pseudotsuga menziesii. Next base: position 191,365 of record LPNX010395775.1, read on the forward strand.
AGTAGCTACTAATATTATTCCATTTATCACTCATACATATTTGAAATCGAATGAATTTATTACTGCTAATCCAAACAAGCTACTACATGGTGTGATAACTGTTTTCTGTCCCACTCATATAAGAGACCTAGTAAAGCTTCTTCACTTCTGAATTATTTATCTCATGATGTTTGTAGTATGGTTTAAAAGTGTATTTAATATAATATTCATGAGCCACACATTACTATACACTTAGCCTTATTTCGAATTTTATATTTTTGAAGTGAGTCACTATTAAAATTTTATCCTAATGGGTTAAGATGATTTTTGGAATTTTGATATAGTTTTGGTTACATCATAAATTGTTTTTCAATCATTATAATACTAACCTTGTTCCCAAGTTCATCAATTACATCCTTAGTTGGCAACATTATTATGGTTTTATTTGATGAATGAAGAATTAGGGTATTGTAACCATTCAATCATGTTTTGAAACTATGAGTGTGCTAGGCTATCACAACATTATGAAAATGTTGATTAGCACAGAGGTTATGATTGAAATTAGGGTTTTGATGTTTGTGTCACATGAACACTTGCCATATGTTGATTTCCATCATGCAAACATCACACTTAAGCGGTCACTCATTTGATTTTCCCACATATCATTATGGTGTGTCAAATGCTTCCAAATCTCATTTATCTGTCAACTCGGAGTATGATGACCTTGCATGGAAATTCATAGTGCTTTGCTTTGATAAAATAGGGCATTTTTGAATGTTAATGGAAATGCGTGGAATGTGGATAAATCAATTGTATTTTTCAGTCTGGTTTTCAAAAATCCTAAAGGTTTGTGTAATGGTTGTCATGGCTCCAGTATCGAGGTTCAAACTCATAGGTGATGAGTATTTGCATGCTACCCCTGAATGTCGAGAGCTAATACTCAGGGTTGGATGGCTAGGGTTCTTACAGAGGTATGGGTTCAACGTAGCAGCCTCTAAGGTGTTTGTAGAATCATTTGATGGGGTTAATGCACAGGTTGGGGACATTGAACTAACGTTGGCTGAGGAATTTATTTCTCAAGCCATTGGATTACCATAGACAGGTGAGCAATGGTACAAAGGAAAGAATATAAAAAATGACGATTGGAAGGGGTTTCTTGCCCCAGCTCATAGGAAAACTAAATTTAAATCCAGTTTCCTCTCCAGGCTGCTAATGAAGAAATTGCATGCTTTGTTGGAGCTGATCATCAGGTACGTTACTTGTGAGGGTAGGCTTTCTCAAACTCAATTCTATCACCCCCGATTATTGATGATATTCAAAGGGATCCCTGTGAATATGATCTATTTTTTCATGAATAGATTACACAAAATGGCATGCACATATCATATGGAATGTTTTCTCATCTATACATTTTATATCAAGTATAAAGATAATGTATATAATTATATAAACAATATCCACTTGTAAGTAAAATAACATTCTTTTAACATTATAATAACATATCAGGTAAATATAAACCTTGTACTTAAAAGATGTCACTATATAGTTACATAAGTACAATTCTAAAAACATTGAATTATTTATTTTTCTGAAGTTAACAAATACAAAATAAATATTTAAAACCTTATTAGAACAGAGGAAATTAAGGCAAGATAACATAAAAATAATATACAGTTATCCTAAATAGGTAATATTAAAATAATTTATAGAGTAAATTCAAATGTAATAGCTTGTAGGAAAATAAATTAATAGAACATAAACATGCTCGATTAACCGAGCTTAATAACCCATTATACAATATAATAAATAACAGAATAAATTATAGTATTATATTGTAATAAAAAGATAATTTAAAAATAGTAAATACATCTTTACATCGCTGAGTTCGGGTAAAACCCTAATGTATCAAAATTTACAACAGAAGTATCAAACACGTGAGTCTAAGATCCATTCGGATGTCTCTCGGATTCATAGAGTTAACAGAGAATGGATTAACAGGCCTTCCATAATTTTATACATTTTATACACAAACTAGAAGCAAAAACAAAAATTTACAGGTCACGGCCTAAGCCGGAAGCCTCCCATAAAGCAAGGGTTTGTTATCAACAAAAACAGTGAACCAAGTTAACCCAGATAAACCAAGACCACAAGGGTCTTTGCAGGCCATGGCGACCAACCATCAAATGTCCCATAAGGAACTGAACAAGGATGAACTGCCATGGGTTAACCAAGGCTTACCCATGAGTAGGTTGTTGACTCAGCTTTGTACCGGCTGCGTAGAAGGACAAGGCTGTCACCTATGAAATAGCCCAAGATGATTGTTAATAATTTATATTTATATTAAATAGAAATTCAAGGATAGAGATGTGGATAATATCATTTACCTGAGCTTCAAAGTAACGTAACCACCCACAAATAGAAGTTCCGCCACCAACACAAGGATAAACAAAACTTTCATCTGTTACAAGAAAGAGGGAGGTTACCAATGCAGCAACAACCAGTGACAATCAAGAGTTGGAGCGACAACCCGAGCAAACATATAAAGGCATGGGCCACCACTACTCCCCAACCAAAATGTTCACTCTGCTAAGAAACCCTAAGACCAAACATATCATAAGATACAGAGCCATGGCTCTCACTACTGGGTCAAGAAAAAGAGACCTTCACAATCTCATAACCCTTAAATGAGCAAGCCACAAAGGTTAGACCCCGAAGTAAAACAAGCAACCCATTCCAAGCACTGAATGATTTTTGTTACAACTCTTCTCTATCAGTGTTCAGGGCAAGCTTATTAGGTGCGAGAGGCAAGAAGAAATTTTGGAGACTATCATCAAACCAGTTGCAGAATCGACATGGAGGTCAAAAAACAGTAGCAGAGCGGCCGAAGGCCCGAAAATGACAGAGGAAATAACAAGTCTAGGGTTTGCAATCGCCTTTTATCTTCACAATTCTTGGCTACGATGATTCCACATACACATTTAAATATTTTCAATGCCGTGGGTAATCTATATATTTCCGGCATGCAATCAAACAAAATGATTTTATTCCAATCATATGGTGATTCGAAAGTTCCACAAGGTTCTATACTCCCCGATTCAACCAAGCATGTACGCTGCAACGTTAAAAGAGATTTAATATCAAGGTTAGGTCTTATAACGTATCAAGGGTATGAACAATCTTGTGACCTATCACCTTATGCAAGAAATGTATGCATTCAATAAACGATTATAACCTTATCAAGGGTTATGCCACTTTAATATATTACAAAAGAAATTCATAAAATTTATCTAGGTTAAGATACCCTTCTTGCTAGCTTATTTCTCATTTTTCCTTTGAGTGTCTTTTATAAACTATTAGGTTTACAAATGAAAGTTTTAAGCCTTAGATATCTTTTGGGCTTGTCATTGGATTTTTTTCTTGATGATCTTAATAGCAATAACTAGACAATATCTTCCAAGTAAGTTATGTGTAAAAGAACTTAGTTCATCAATACTAACTTAATCCATTCAATAGAAGTATGTTAATGATGATATAATCCTTTTAAGCCTCAAAGTTTTATAAGTTAGAATAATAGTATAAAAACTCATTAACTATTGTGAATTAGTTTTCTCATCACAAGAATTTTGTCGTGATGTAAATTGTTATGGACACAGTTTAGGTAGACGCTTAAATGTAAAACCTCACCATCTTTAACCTGTGTGTAAGGAATATTAAAGGAGTTTACACATGATGACTTTGGTAAACATTGATAAATATCGAAGAGGTTAGTTCGCAATAAAAATTATAAATTCAAACTAAAGAGAGAGAGAGAAACTGTCGCCAAAGCTATTAGGACAGAATCTCTTTTCTATGGCATCTTTAAAAAGACTAACAATCTAATTGTTTTACCTCATAAAAGCATTTGAAATTGAAAACAACATATATATTCTTTTTACTGGGCTATTATTTTTGCAACGAACATATATCTGCATACTTTATGAATATTGACAGGCAATACTGGATCTTTCTTACCTGTAAATCTATAAGATTAGGTAAGCTTTCTGCATTAGCTCAAAAGCTAAGTAAGCCCCAGAATCCCAAGACAATTCCACCTTTTTGTCACAAAGAAAAATAAATCATTAAACTGAAAAAAAAAATTATTCTATAAGATAAACAAAATCGAGTAGATAATTCAGATTATGAATTTACCAATCTTTAAATCAAATAACATATAACTAATTATAGATGTTAGCTGACTGCATTATTGAACATTATCTGTATTTTCAAAATTTTAATTTTTTTGGTAAATTTGGGGTTCTGACATGTGGTATCAGAGCACAAGGTTCAAATACTACGCCTTGATGCATCCCAACTAGCTTTCATAGAATAGTAAATTAAAATAATATGCTAACATACATTTTTTTATGTTAAGAATAGAGAATTGCCTTTTTCTAAAGTTTAACAGGCAGGTATGGAAAGGCTGAGGGAGTGTGCAGAGGAGGAGTCCCTAGATACAGAAACAAGAAAATTGCCCAGAGAACCTGTATCAGAAGATGTGACTACCAACTCCTCAGAGCTGTTACAGACTGTAAAAGATTTAAAAACTGAAATGGAGACTGTAAAGAGGGAGAATGAGAGGATTGTGAAGGCTCAGGAAGAACTGAATCAAATTTTAATGAAAAAATTTCAAACTGAAGGAAGAGGTAGAAGGTCAGAATATGAAGATGTCAGTCATCAAAGAAAATCCAAAAATATGAAGATATTAGTCATCAAAGAAAATCCAAAAAGAAAAACTGAAAGTAGTTCGTCATCTGAAGCGTTTGGTGAACGACAAAGTTACCATACTACTAGTGACAGTAGTGAAGATGATTTGTATGACAAGAAGAAGAATTATAAACCATATGAGGAAATTTCAGGGGAATTCAAAAAGATAAAACCACCAAATTTTAATGGAGAGACTGAGAAGGGGGAGGAAGCAGAGTCCAGGTTGTCCGGGATGAAGAAGTACTTCCAAATATATAATTACTCTAACCAATTAAAGGCAAGGATGGCTATATATAACCTCTTAGGAAAAGCTGACATATGGTGGCAAGACTTGAAGAGAATCAAGGGTATAAGAGAGAAAGAAGTTAATTGGAGTACCTTTAAAAGGTATTTTGAAAAGAAATTTATGTTTGAGCAGTATTATGAGGAAAGAGCTAAAGAGTTTTATGAATTGAATTTAGGTTGAATGACAATGAAGGATCTGAATAGCAAATTCTTAATTTTACTTAGGTATGTACCCTACCTAGTAGACAATAAACCAAACGTACAGTGATTTCTTAGCTTTCTACTGTATCATATTAAAGATAGAATTGAATATGATAACCCAAATACTTTGGAGGAATCTATGAGGAAGGATAACTTTTGTTTTGAGCAAAATCGGAAGAAAGAAGGCTTGGCCAATTTGAAGGCGAAGAAAAATAACAATAATCTTTAATTTAAGAAGAAGGAATTTGTACCTCATAGAAATTTCAAGAATAATAAGCTAAAAAATTATTCTAACAACAAGAATTTCCAGGGAAATAGGAATAGTACTTCCAACAATTCAAATAATTTTAAGGGCAAAGAAACTACAAATAATCATGGAAATTTTACCAAGAGTTTTGAACGTAAAGATCCTGTTAAGTGTTGGTAATGTAATGGCCCACACTATGCCTCAATCTGTCCAAACCGAAAGAAGGCTGTTAGCAATATTCATAATGTACTGGAGGAGATGACCATTGGGGAACTAGCAAGGAGCATGCCCAGAATTAACGCGGCTTTGGAGAACCGCCAAGCTGAATATCAGACTTCCATGGTGGAAGTAGAAGGTATGATTAATCAGACCCCTGTAACCATTTTAATTGATCCAGGAGCTAGTCTTAGTTATATTGCAACTCAGATAGTGGAAAAATGTAAGTTGTCTATTGATAAGTTTGAGAATTCTTGGTTAGTTCAATTAGCCACTGGGGCTAAAATAAAAATAACTTGTTTTGTGAAAGAATGTGCTTTACTTATGGATGAATTTGAAACTGTAGTTAAAATTAATGTTTTTCCACTTGGCTCATATGATTTGCTGATTGGTATGGACTGGCTAGAACAACATAAAGTAATTTTAAACTGTTATGATAAAACTTTCACATGCTTAAATAGTGATGAACAACCAGTAAATGTTAAGGGTATTCCTAGAAAAACTATGGTAAGGCAGATTTCTGCTTTACAACTTAAAAGAGCTGTTAGAAAAGGATGTAAAGCTTATGCAGTGACCATTACAGATGAGGAAGGTAAAACTAAAACAGATAAGTTAAAAATAGAAAATATCCCTATTTTACAAGAATATATTGATGTATTCCCAGAAGAAATTCCAGGATTACCTCCGAAAAGGGAATTGGATTTCACCATTGAACTGGTACCGGGTGTGGTAACTAGCTCAAAGGCCCCTTATCGAATGAACATATTGGAACTTAATGAGTTAAAATCACAATTAAAAGAGTTAATTGATAAAAAGTACATTCGACCTAGTGTGTCTCCCTGGGGGGCACTGGTCATCTTTCTTAAAAAGAAAGACGTAACTATGTGATTATGCATAGACTACCGTCAGCTAAACAAGATGACTATCAAAAATAGATATCCGTTGCCCCGCATAGATGATCTGTTTGATCAACTACATGGAGCCACGATGTTTTTAAAGATAGATTTGAGGTCAGGATATCACCAAGTGAGGATTAAATATGAAGATATCTTCAAGACAACCTTTAGAACAAGATATAGACACTACGAATTTGTCGTAATGTTGTTCGGGCTTACTAATGCCCCAACTGTCTTTATGTGTTTAATGAATAATATAATGCATAAGTATTTAGATAAGTTTGTGGTCATTTTTATCGACGACATCCTAATCTACTCAAAAACGGAAAAAAAACATAAAGAACACCTAAAAATTGTTTTTCAAGAGTTGCGAGAACGTCAACTCTTCGCAAAGTTTAGTAAGTGTGACTTCTTTAAAGATAAAATTTAGTATTTAGGTCACATAGTGACCAAGGAAGGAATTTTTGTGGATCCTGAAAAGATACAGGCAATCGAAGATTGGCCGGTTCCTAAAGATGTGACAGATGTTAGGTCATTTATGGGAATTACCGGTTATTACCGGGGGTTCATTGAAGGCTTTTTAAGGATAGCAAATCCGATAACTTCCTTGCAAAAGAAAGGAAAGAAGTTTGACTGGAACCTGAAATGTGAAGAAAGTTTTAAGAAATTAAAAATTTTATTGACTAGCGCACCTATTCTGAGAATAGCACATCCTAATAAATAATTCGTAGTGTGTATTGATTCCTATAATGATGGCTTAGGCAGTGTTCTGACTCAAGAAGGCCATGTTATTGCCTATGAGTATAGAAAGTTAAATATTCACGAAAAGAATTACGCAACATATGATCTGGAACTAGCAGTTGTAATACACACCTTAAAATTGTGGCAACATCACCTAATTGGCAGAAAATTTATTTTAATGAATGATAATAAATGATTGAAATGTCTTCTAGATCAGCCTAATTTAAATGCTAGACAAGCTAGGTGGTTAGCTTTCTTAAGCGAGTATGATTTTGAAATCCAGCATATGAAGGGTAAGGAAAATAAGGTGGTTGATGCACTAAGTATAAACACAAAGCTGAACTTTACAACAGCAATCAACACTTACGTTTCAGACTTAAATGAATAGCTTAAAGAAGGGGTAAAACAAGACGAAGTTTATCAGAAATTGCAAATTACAGCTAAGGAAGAACCTAAAGAAAGCTTAATAAAAGGTTATAGTTTAAATGAAAATGAATTTTTACTATATAAAGATAAACTGTATGTACCTAATATACCTAAGGTTAAGTTGTAAATTCTGGATGAAATCTATAAAACACTGTATTCAGGTCACCCAGGTTATCAAAAGACTATAACCATGCTAAGAAAAGAATATTTTTGGCCAAATATGAAAACTGAAGTAGCTAAATATATTGCAAGGTGTTTAGAATGTCAATAGGTAAAAACTGAACACCAACACCCAGTTGGTTTGCTACAACCTTTACCTATTCCTAGCTGGAAATGGGAAGTGATTAGTCTACATTTTATTACTGGACTACCTAGAAATCAAAATCAGAATGACTCTATTATGGTGGTGGTTGATAAGTTAAGCAATGCAACTCATTTTATACCTGTTAAAACTACTTATAAGGCTGCCAATATAGCTGATATTTTTCTTAAGCAGATTTTTCGATTACATGGAGTACCGAAAGTTATAATCTCAGACAGAGATCCTAAGTTTATGGAAAAATTTTGGAAGTCCTTGTTTAAAGGATTAAATACAACATTGAGTTTTAGTACTTCCTTCCATCCTCAAACAGATGGAGAAACTGAAAGAGTAAACCAGGTATTGGAAGATTTATTGAGAATTTATGTGAAAGATCAACCAGGTAAGTGGGAGGACTATTTACATTTAGTAGAGTTCGCGTATAATAATAATTATTAGACATCAGCTAGATTTAGTCCATTTGAAATTTTATATGGATGAAAATGTAACACTCCTATCTCTTGGAATAATCCAGTAGATAGATTGGTGTTAGGTCCATAATTGTTGAAAGAAATGGACAAAATTGTGAAGCAAGTGTAGGGAAATATGAAAGTGGCACATGATCGACAGAAAAGTCAAGTAGACTTGAAAATAACTCCAAAGGAGTTCCAGGTAGGTGAACATGTGTTCATCAAGGTAAGGCCCAAGAAGAGCTCTCTAAGATTGGGGAGTTGCGCAAAGTTGGCACCTCGTTACTGTGGTCCATTTGAAATTTTGTCTAGGATTGGTCAAGTAGCTTATCAACTAGCATTACCACCTAACTTAAGAGTACATAATGTTTTTCACATTTCTATTTTAAAGAAATATGTTCATGATGCTACTCATGTGGTTAATTGGAATGTTGTACAGGTTGAACCAGAAGGAGAATTTCTGGTGGAACCAGACTGTATCCTCGGGAGGAGGAAAATTACACTTTGGAACCGCACCATTGGATAGGTGAAGGTGCAATGGAAGCACCTTATCCCTAAAGAAGCCACATGGGAACTGGAAAGTAAGATGCGAGAAGCATATCCAATTCTTTTCCAGGGGACTTCGGAGGATGAAGAATAAATAACATCGAGGACGATGTTATATTTTAAGGGGGTGTGTATGTCACATGCCCCAAATTTATAAAATAATGTTATTTGTTTTGAATTGATTCCCAAGACATTATGTTAAATTTAATGCTAAGTTGGAACTGATGACTCAGTAGAGTGAAAATATGTGGAATGTAATTATGAATATTTATTTTTTTTATAAATAAAAGTGGAGACAACAGCTTGGGAGAGTTGTTAAAAAGAGTGTTACTGGTCAAGCTGGTGGAAGGAACTAGGTGGAGAGCAAAAATACAAGTGGTAGCATCCTCAAACACTTCCTATGTTGCAGGTGGCAACTTTCCTACATTTGGGGTCATGATCCCCCAAGAAAGTGGGATCAGAGCAGGTGGCTCAATTAATGACAACTAACCCAAAAAGACCTAGGCAATTTTATAAAAATGCCCAATGTAGAGAGCTAAGGCTGCTCATATTTTCCAGGAGAAGAATCATTCAGGGGGAATGCACTTCAAGGAATTCATTGGGAAAAAGGGAAACTAAAAGGAAGGTGTCTTGAGGGGGTAAACTGCAGTAACTTGATCTAATATAGCTTTTTAACTGAGAGACCTGACTACTGTGTTTAGGATCGGTATGGAGTATAAGGACTGGTACTTGGTTATTTGCTCCACCTAGTTCCAGCTAGGGAGACCAAAGCAGGTTCGGGGGTCCTGAGGAGTCGCTGTTTGAGCGCTCTCCAGGAGTTGGTAGGGAGGAATGGGCTCCCATTACTGTTGTTGACCAGCTTTAAGAACATGTTCTTCTATCTTTTAATTTCTATGTTAAATTTATATCTGTGTGTGAATAAATGATGTATGTTCAGGTTATGATGTAAACTCAGAGGGTAGAATATCTTAGCTTGTTTAATAATGGATCTGTTCTTGATGAAAATAAATCCTACCTGTGTTTGTCCCCATCTGGAGTAATCCAGATCATACTCTAGCACAGGTGGTGTATTTAGATGACGAAAGTATGATGTAAATTTAAAATAAGATGTTAGCTTGAATACTATAATGTTTTCTTTTATTAATATATTTGTTATCAAAAGAAATATTATTCTGTACATAGAATAGTGGTAGATCTAGAATGTGAATGTCAAAATATTAGAAAAGGAAAGGAAGTTATATCATTATACTAACAGTGGTATGTTTTGGTAGACGAAACAGTCTTCTACACAGTATTCACTTCCGTAGTCCTTATATCTATTTTGAAACAAAAGGAAAAGAAAATAATAGTTAAAAGGTGTAGTATTGGGTTAAATAAAATGCCTTTTCAGCTCTGTAGTTTATTTCTTTCCTAATTAGGATAACTACTGTATTTGTAGCGACCAAACTGTGAGTAAGAATGGAAAACCTTGATTTAGTTCTAAAGATAAAACTAGTTGGTTTAATATTGTTATCTAGGTGATTCCATTTATGACTGAAAGGGTAAATAATTTATACTTTTTATATAACTGAAGTTACGCAGGTTCTACAGTTACTAACCTGTCTCTTAAGGAATTTAAACAAATACTACTATTTCTTTAGAGAAAGGAATTCAGTTAATTTGTTATTACCTTATGTAATAAATTCGTATGTTATAATTTAAATAGGGTAATATAGATATGAAAAGAATTCTTATAAATTATTTTACTATAGAAAACCTAAGAGTATAACAATAAAATATTTTCTCATCTGTACATTTTATACTAAGTATAAAGATAATGTATGTAATTATAGAAACAATATCTACTTGTAAGTAAAATAACATTATTTTAACATTATAATAACATATCAAGTAAATATAAACCTTGTACTTAAAAGATGTAACTATATAGTTACATAAGTACAATTCTAAAAACATTGAATTATTTTTTTTTTAAAAGTTAACAAATACAAAATAAATATTTAAAACCTTATTAGAACAGAGGAAATTAAGGTAAGATAGCATAAAAATAATATACAGTTATCCTAAACAGGTAATATTAAAATAATTTATAGAGTAAATTCAAATGTAATAGCTTGCAGCAAAATAAATTAACCGAACATAAACATGCTCGATTAACCAAGCTTAATAACCCATTATACAATATAAGAAATAACAGAATAAATTATAGTATTATATTGTAATAAAAAGATAATTTAAAAACAGTAAATACATCTTCACATACCTGAGTTAGGGTAAAATTCTAATGTATCAAAATTTACAATAGAAGTATCAAACAAGTGAGTCTGATATCCATTCTGATGCCTCTCGGCTTCTAAGAGTTAACAGAGAATGGCTTAACAGGCCTTCCATAATTTTATACATTTTATACTCAAACTAGAATCAAAAATCAAAATTTACAGGTCACGGCCTAAGCCAGAAGCCCTGCATAAAGCAAGGGTTTGTCATCAACAAAAACAACAAACCAAGTTAACCCAGATAAACCAAGACCACAAGGGTCTTTGCAGGCGATGGAGACCAACCATCAAATGTCACATAAGGAACTGAACAAGGATGAACTGCCATGGGTTAACCGGGGCTTACCCATGAGTAGGTTGTTGACCCAGCTTTGTACCAGCTACGTAGAAGGACAAGGCTATCACCTGTGAAACAACCCAAGATGATTGTTAATAATTTATATTTATATTAAACAAAAATTCAAGGACAGAGATGCAGATAATATCATTTACCTGAGCTTCAAAGTAATGTAACCACCCACAAACAGAAGTTCCACCACCAACACAAGGATAAACAAACCCTTCATCTGTTACAAGAAAGAGGGAGGTTACCAACGCAGCAACAACCAGTGACAGTCAAGAGTTGGAGCGACAAGCCGAGCAAACATATAAACGCATGGGCCGCCACTACTCGCCAACCATAATGTTCACTCTGCTAAGAAACCCTAATACCAAACATATCATAAGATGCGGAGCCACAACTCTCACTACTGGGTCAAGAAAAAGAGACCTTCACAGTCTGATAACCCTTAAATGAGCAAGCCGTGAAGGTTAAACCCTGGAGGAAAACAAGAAACCCAGTCCAAGCAGTGAATGATTTTTGTTACAGCTCTTCTCTATCAGTGTTCAGGGAAAGATTACGAGGTGCGAGAGATAAGAAGGAAGTTGGGAGACTATCATCAAACTAGTTGCAGAATCAGCATGGAGGTCAAAATACAGTAGCAGAGCGGCCGAAGGCCCAAAAATGATAGAGGAAAGAACAAGTCTAGGGTTCGTAATCGCCTTTTATCTTCACAATGCTTGGCTACGATGATTCCACGTACACATTTAAATATATTTTCATGCAGTGGGTAATCTATATAGTTCCGGTGTGGAATCAAACGAAATGATTTTATTCCAATCATATGGTGATTCGAAAGTTCCACAAGGTTCTATACTCCCCGATTCAACCAAGCATGCACGCTGCAATGTTAAAAGAGATTTAATATCAAGGTTAGGTCTTATAACGTATCAAGGGTATGAACAATCTTGTGACCTATCACCTTATGCAAGCAAAGTATGCATTCAGTAAATGATTATAACCTTATCAAGGGTTATGCCACTTTAATATATTACAAAAGAAATTCATAAAATTTATCTAGGTTAAGATACCCTTCTTGCTAGCTTATTTCTCGTTTTTCCTTTGAGTGTCTTTTATAAACTATTAGGTTTACAAATGAAAGTGTTAAGCCTTAGATATCTTTTGGGATTTTCATTGGATTTTTTTCTTGATGATCTTAATAACAATAACTGGACAATATCTTCCAAGTAAGTTATGTGTAAAAGAACTTAGTTCATCAATACTAACTTAATCCATTCGATAGTAGTATGTTAATGATGATATAATCCTTTTAAGCCTCAAAGTTTTATAAGTTGGAATAATAGTATAAAAACTCATTAACTATAGTGAATTACTTTTCTCATCACAAGAATTTTTTCGTGATGTAAATTGCTATGGACACAGTTTAGGTAGACCCTTAAACGTAAAACCTCGCCATCTTTAACCTGTATGTAAGGAAGATTAAAGGATTTTACACATGATGAATTTGGTAAACATTGATAAATATCAAAGAGGTTAGTTCGCAATAAAAATTATTAATTCAGACTAAAGAGAGAGAGCAACTGTCGCCAATGCTATTAGGACAGAATTTCTTTTCTATGGCATCTTTAAAAAGAATAACAATCTAATTGTTTTACCTCATAAAAGCATTTGAAATTGAAAACAACATATATATTCTTTTTACCGGGCTATTATTTTTGCAATGAACATATATCTGCATACTTTATGAATATTGACAGGCAGCACCAGATCTTTCTTACCTGTAAATCTGTAAGATCAGGTAAACTTTCTGCATTAGCTCAAAAGCTAAGTAAGCCCCAGAATTCCAAGACAGTTCCACCTTTTTTTCCCAAAGAAAAATAAATCATAAAAATGAAACAAAAAATTATTCTATAAGATAAACATAATCCTAGCCCCAAGAGTTAGCTCAATTGGTTGAGCACCCGTCGCTAGGGCTCTCGGTATAGAGGTCACGGGTTCAATCCTCATTGACGCTATTGGGGTTAGGCATGAAGTGTGCCGGAGGTGTGAGGCCCCTTCGGGTGGGCCCGCCTAATTTATTTCCATGGACGTAGCCCGTCGGCCAAGCCGGTGCGTGAACCACATTGAAAAAAAAAAGATAAACATTTAATCCAGTAGATAATTCAGATTATGAATTTACCAATCTCTAAATCAAATAACATATAACTAATTATAGCTGTTAGCTGACTGCATTATTGAACATTATCTGTATTTTCAAAATTTTAAAATTTTCAGTAAATTTGGGGTTTTGATATTTCTCTAATAAGTTAATGTTTTTAGCGTGTTATTCTCTCCTGATGGTTACATAACAACATGCCTATGGTTTTGGTCATTCTGGGATATATATTTGGATAACACCCATATATTACCATAGAAATAGGAGTTTTAGTTAATTAGTTGTAGTTTGTAGTTCCCTTGATAAACAAATTCTAAATAGAAGTAAAGGGTTCGATTCCAAAGATTTGTGGAGAACTGATATTTTAGAGTGCTATAATATATTCTGTTATGCTTGTGTTTCTTTTAGAACTGTTTCTAAAGATTACTAGTTGCTACATAATAGTGAAGACCTTAGCTAATTTTTTCAGTCATTTCATATTGTGCAAATGATGTTTTTCTTTTGTTGAATTTAATTTTCATATATATATATATATATATATATCGTTATTGTACATGTGAAACCATTATTAAATGGATTTCGAATATTTACATGGTATTGAAGTATGAATGATTCGTTGTTATGTTGGAAGTGAATGAGTTTCTTCATGTTTTTTCAATTTGATTATGAAATAGTGTTACATGAAGTATTAACTGCGTAATCTGACCTTGTTTATCCTTCATGTTAGTATCTGATTGTATTCATCATGTTTCAAGACTGTGTGAGATCTATTTGATTACAGGTTTTATTTTCTATTAAATTATCTTATGATGAGATATTATCTTATTGTGATTTAAGGTGAGATTTATTTCTATTAATTGTAGGCTTTTCTAACAATACAGAATTGTAGATCACCTTATATGTTGAGACCTGTTATCAAATTAACAATCCGTGCTCTCAGCTGAGATAGATAGCTTGCATTTAGGTCATTATAGGATAGAATTAGGAGCTACTATTTTTTTACTTAGATTAAGATAGTCTTTAGTATTAGTTAGTCATTAGGTTGATTTTTTTTTTATTTGTGAGAGGATTTGACTAAGTAAAACTTATCACCTACACCTAAAGAGACTCTCTAGTTTGAGAGTATATTATACAGGCAGCAGGGCCTTGACCCTATGAGAGACAGTCACTCCAAACACATACAAGATTGCAGTAAGTCAAGTGTGTGGGATGTCTTTCTGTTGTTGGCCTAGGTTGGTATTTTCGGTCAACAAGAGGGTAGCTCGCTCACCACTTATGGTCTCGTTTGAGGTGAGCTATTTAATTTTTGAAAAATTAATTTTTGTTTTTAAATTGTGTTTTATACTTGTATAATTTCCTATAGGAGTTGACATTTGATTGTTGTCATTTCAGATCGTAAGGGGAGGTGGTCAAAGAGACCAGAAGTACCGAGCTTCCTCTAGCTCGAATAAGAGGATGATTGATTTTGGAGGTACACTAGCGAGCTCTGGGGGTGGGCAGGAGGATTGGGAGACCCTCCTATGTACACTAGCCATGATGTGGAATTTTGGCACGAGTTTCCATATTTTGTATAGGGCACAAGTTTCCATTGTATAGAAACTGGGAACGATGTTCCATTTTTCACTACTACTATATATGATTGGAAATTTATGTATATGAAAATATCATTTTTCACTTCTTTATATTACTTTTCCTTTGATTACATATTTTCATACATTATGTTGAATGCAGTAGTAGATTACAGTTGATGTGCTTGCAATACTTATTGTTTACAAAGCAGTAAAGTAATGTTCATAATAAAATGCATAAAATTTTTAACACTGTAGGTTAGTTAACAAAAAAAATACACAACATCATAAACATGTACCATAGAAATGATAATTTTAAATACCAAATACTTGATCTTGTAAATCATAGTTCAAATACCTAGCTTGGCCCTTCACCCCTCGGCCCTTACATTTGTTGTCCCGGCTTGTCATACCTAGCTTCTTCCTTATTATTGCAGACCTAAAACCTATGGGCCTAGACCTAACTAGACACCTAACCTAAAACCCTATCTTTCTACCCTTCCAAACCCTTCCTCCCTTCTCCATCTCCTAACCTACTCGCTTACTTTCCACTTCTCCTCTCTCATTTCCTAACCCTAAGCTTTTATTCTCATACTCCTATCGTCGACCCATAGGATCAGACCTTGGACCCCTTTCAAAACCCCCTCTCTATCCTTAGTATCCCTCCTAGGAATCTACATATCATTGACATTTCCAGCCATACATAAGAAGTTTTGATAGTGATCTACATGTACATTTTCACTACTAAAATACCAAAAAGACTTCTAAAAAGCATGTACACGATACCGAGTCTTTGTTGAGGACTATCATATAGGTACCTCTTGGCACTCTTGGCTTGACTAGAAGTTACTATTTGGGACACTCATAGTAAAATTTGTCTTGGCTAGAAAATACATTTAGTTTGGCAGTCCCATTCATTAACCAAGTTGGAATTGACAATACTTGTAGTCCACTTGCATTTACCTAAGAATTGTATTCCTAATTGAAAACTTGAAATTAACATAGCTATTGCATCTTTACTTAGATCGGAATAAATTTTTTGGGACAGTCATACTTGGTTGAAAGTTATCATTGGTTTGACAGTCTTATTCATTTTCCAAATTGGAATAGAAAGCACTTGTTTGCCTTTGGTATTTACATAGTAATTATTGTCTCATTTTGCAAGCTAGAAATTGATATTGGAATGATCTTCTCTTATTACTTGATTGACTAAAAATTTCATAGTATTGATGAGTTGAGAATCATATTGAACATGAGTGTTGTTGGCTTGCATTTGCTACATCTACTTGGAAAACATTCATTTTGATAAATTTGACAATTTATATCATTTGAAGATGAAGTTGACATTGCGTACTCTCATTGAATACATACATATTTGTTATGCTATTGTTGAGCACTTGCAATTTTAACGATCTCTTTTACTTGTTGCTTTGGCATATGCTAACTGGAGATTAAGGGTTAGCATGCATAACCTAGGGTTTCGAATCAACGAGAAAACCCTAAACCTAACTGAAGTTTAAAGTTTAGCATGCATAACGTATGTTTTATAATCAATGAGGAAACCCTAACCCAAACAGTGTTTTACGGTTAGCATGCATAACCTAGGGTTTAGAATTATTGAGGAAATTCTAAAATTAGGAGGGAAACCTTGACACCAACACTACCTAACCATCTCTTATGGCCTCTTATAAAGTAACTTTTTGTTTGTATATGAGCATGCTTAGGATTGTAGTCATATGTCACATATTCTTTATACACTAATCAAATGAGATATTGTTTATGGTTTATCATGCACAAATTGCATAAGTTGATGTTAATCAAAGGGGAAAATTTAACCCTAACGAGGAAATTATTTTGACTTGGCTGGAAATCATTCTTAGTTTGACAGTCTTATCTTCATGAAATGTGGATTGATTGGGGTCTATGTCAATGTATGTCGGTTGCAAAAGAGGTTTACTTTGTATGATAAGATGATAACACCTCATCAAAACTACTAACATGCTTCAACCACATGCATAATTGAAAGGAAAATTACATCCAATGTTATTCGCAATCACCCAACCAACCATTAAATAAAATATTGAATCATCCTATAGTGTTTGACCCCCTCTTTCATAAGAAATATCCATGATGATTATTGGCTTGCAAGCATATTTTAGGTATATGGTCTATTCTAGGTATATGTTTTATTCTAGCTACATCTATTCTAGGTATATAGTCTATTGGTTTCTAGTTAAGTGAGACCAACAAATCTAATTATCTAAACCTAACGAGTTCATAAAACTCTAGTTTGTAGTTATATGTCTAAATGTTTAAACAATATTTTTTAGGTTTGTGATTTGTAGTTCATGAAACACTATATTTTTTTCTATTTGTTCTTGTAGATTAGGTATATGGTATAAATGTATATAAACAAGTGAGACTAACATAGAATTTGATCTCTATGTATTTGAATTTCTTTCAATTCATGAAACCCTAGTTGGCTTGATACTTGTAATCCATGTATGTGTCTCAACTTCTATTTCATACAATTAATTTTTATACTTGTAATTCATAAAGCCTTAGTTTCTTTGTTTTAGTGAAGGTACATATGTTCTGGGTATATGGTATATTGGTTTCTAGTTGAGTGACACTAACAAATCTAATTATCTAAACCTATTGAGTTCATAAACCTTGCTTTTTTAGTTCTATGTCTAAAATATGTGAACCATAGTTTTTAGGTTTGTGGTTTGTAGTTCATGAAACCCTAGCTATGTTGAAGTTCAGGTACATATGATCTAGGTATATGGTCTACTAGTTTCTAGTTGAGCGAGGCTAAGAAATATAATGATATAAACCTAATGAGTTCATAAACCCTAGTTTGTAGTTCTATGTCTAAATTTGTGAACCCTAGATTTTAATTGTGGGGTTTGTAGTTCAAGAATCCCTAGCTTTCTTGAAATTTTTTCTTATAGATTAGGTATATGGAATAAGTTTATTTACATACATATATGGTCCTAGTTTGTATATGTATGTGTAAATTTGTAATCATTATTTTTTAGGTTTGTGGTTTGTGGCTCATGAAACGCTAGTTTTTTTTTCTATTTGCGCATGTATCTTAGGTATATGGTTTAAGTATTTCTACATAAGTGAGACTAACATAGCACATGATATCTATGTATGAGAATTTCTACTTCATAAAACCCTAGTTTGTAGTTATATGCGTAAATTTATAAACCCTAGTTTTTAGGTCTATGGTTTGTAGTTCATGAAACCCTAGTTTTTTGTTATTTTCTCTTGGATCTTAGGTATATGGTATAAGTGGTTCTACATAAGAGAGAATAAAATAATACATCATATATATCTATGGGAAATTCTTTCAATACATGAAACTCTAATCGGCTATATACTTGTAATTCATGTATAAGTTTTTACTTCTAATTCATACAATTGTGTGTTTCTACTTGTCATTCATGAAACTCTAGTTTATTTGTTGTAGTGTAGGTACATAGATTCTAGTTATATGGTCTATTGGTTTCTAGGTAATGGCATGCCAATAGACCAATGGATTCGAAGGTTCGTCGATTTGACCTCTGGTTGTCTAGTTATGTCGAGTGGAAAGTCGCATGAAAATGTCATTTAGGGACACTTGATGACTCTTGGTCTGAGAGAAAAAAAACAAACAGAGTAGCAAGATTGCATGTCATTGGATCTGGAAAGTGTGTATGGGAAATATCGATATGGGAACACCACCAAGACTGGAATGCTAGAGGTTTTTGCAGATTTGACCCACTAATGCGAGAGTTGCATTGAAGGAAACTGAGCAAAACCCTAGTTTACAAAAATGATCCAGAATGAAGTCATTGGGCCATGAAAATGTGGTGGAGAGGGACCCTAAAGGTAATGGCATGCCAGGAGACCAACAGAGTCAATGAATCATCGATCTGACCTTCTATTGTTGAGTTACACTTGGTGACTCTCGGTCCGGGAGCAAAAACCCAAAGGAGCAGCAAAATTGCATGTCATTGGCTCCAATAAGTGTGTATGGGAAATACCGATATGGGAACACTACCAATATTGGAAAGGTGGAGGGTTTCGCATATTTTACCCACCAATGCAAGAGTTGCATTGAAGGAAACTGAGCAAAACCCTAGTTTACAAAACTGATGCACAATGAAGTCACTGGGCCATGAAAACACAATGGAGAGGGCCCAATAGAGGTAATGGAATTCCAGGTGACAAACGAAGTCAAATTTCATCGATTAAACCTCGGGTTTTTGAGTTATGTTGAGTTGAAAGTCACATGAAAATGACGTCCATGCAACCCTAGAAATGGTGCACCAACCCTGCAAAACCCTGTTCCAAGTGGTCGGGGGTGGATATCTCATGGAGGTAATTCCTAAACACACATGTAGGACTTGATGAAGTCAAAAATCACCACCTAGTTTGGTTTTTGGAACTCGGCCTTGAATTCTCCAGTTGTCCCTGAACGACTTTTGCAGGCCTACTGCATCTAGCCATAGAACATTGACCGAGACTCCAATCAATGAACCATTGGTTCCGTTGGGATCATGGCATAGGATTATGGCCAAGGTGGCCGCTCGCCTGACTCTACACAAATCGGGCATGCCTCCAAGCTAGATTTTGCAAACTGGGGTTTCACCCCAATGGGGTCCATGCAACCCTATAAATGGTGCACTGAACCTACAAAATACTGTTCCATAAGGCAAGGGGTGGCCTACCCATGGAGGCCATTCCCAAACACACCTTTAGGAGTTGACGAATTTAGAAATGGCCGCATAGGCATCCCTGAATGGCTTTTGTAGGCCTACAACAAATTTCCATAGAACGTTGATCGGGGCTTCAATGGATGAACCGTCGGTTCTGTTGGAATCGTGACATGGGATTATGGCCAAGGTGGCCTCCCCCTAACTACACATGGCTCAAGCATACCTCCACAACAAATTATTGAAACTAGGGTTTTCCCTAGTGGAGTGTAACCGCAATTACCCAATCTCATTCAATATAGCCATCCAGATCCTCTCTGTTTCTAATTTCCTCCATCAATCTCTCATGCTATGAATGAGGCAAGAACTAATGTACCTTGGTTGATTTCTTATTTGACATTTTCTATAGATGTATGTTTGTTCCAATAATAAAGTTTGTGAAGTGATAGACCATAGAACCTAGTTTGTAATCCATGAATACATGCCCAGTATTTCTTCTAGATCTCCCATCTAGTGTAAGATATTCACCCTCAACTACCATTGAGCCAATAGGAAATTCATTGCCTTTATCATCAATCAATCAATTTTTACGGAGAGAAACTTCCTATGGTTTGGGGTGTACCATAATAGACAACTATACATGAGAAATCAATCCTTTCCCAATATGCAAGACAAAGTATGAAAGACAAAGAAAATATCTAACACTAAGGGACCTCAAATCATACCTTATTCCGAATGGTTGAAGTAGATCCCCTTTAAGTTTTTTCCAATCCCACTTGCGCTAACAATTTTCTTTCAACAACAACAAACAAGACAAACATGCTGTATAATATGGTGTTATATATACTCTTGCATATATAATCAACAATGTATAAGAAATTAAACATATCCATGGATTCAATATTTACATTCAAATGCACATTATTGGACCGGAAAATATATTTCTATTAATCAAATTAGAGATTACACAAGTGACAACCTCTATCGGCATGTCTACAAATAGGAGAAACCAAGTCCTCCACCTTGGCCTCCACCACCTCAATCCTCCATCTCTCGATAGCAAGCTCACAAGCAAAGGAAATCTTGGGAAGAACAAAAAGTGCTCCGAAGGGACAATGGCATGCAGACTCAAGTATATGCAAACCACAAAAATAATGGAATATATTTTTGTTGCTCTTCAATTTCTCTTCCTCAATGAATCCAAGGAGTTCCTTATATATCATTCTAAAGGGGTAATGGAGGGTCAAATATGAGCGAACGCAAGGCATATGGAAGGCTAAGAGTCAAGATCTTCAGAATCATCCAAGGAAAGATCCAAGATTGTTTGGTTTTACGCACACATCCTAATGTATGCGGGGTTTGAGCTCAAAATTCGTGTGTACACACAAGTATGGGTTTAAAAATTGCATACAATAATAAACAGGGGTTTTTAGGGATGAAATTGGAAACATAAAAGTATAATATTAGTCCATTGGGTCTCAAGAGTCTACAGAGGGACAGGGAAGGCCATAAATATGTGATCAACCATGTGTGGTAAAATCAGCTAATAGATGCCCCCTAATTTGTGGTCAGAGGGGTAACATGATGGCCGAAATACATTATAAAATCCATCCCAGAAGTGGAGTGATGAAGAACCAGATGGAAGAGCTAGCCGTCTATAAGTATAGTACAATAATCAATCTTTGCATGTGATTGCAAATATATATAACAGTCGTAGATACATAAGAGTACAATGGCCATGAACAGGCATGATATACAAAATGTGACATGTATGGTCATCGCCACGTAAAATATATAATATATCAGAATATCCATGATGCACATATACAATGGATCAGGATCTCCATAGAATTTCAATATATACAATGGATCAATATCTCCATAATGGCTAAAGATATTTGACATACACTGGAATCAAATAATGAGAGATGAAATCTCATGAACACTGGCACGATCAAAGAGGTAGCATATGTGAAATGCCACCTGGCTGGAAGGTCTTCTACACAAACCACTATGAGTACATGTCCTATTATGCAAATAGAGGTGTTGAGGTCGAACATAGTAGTCCATTGTCTAATTACCGATCATCAATGTATATCATTAAAAGATGCGATATCACCCATCGATAATGAAAATGGGAATCAAGGTACAGAGTGCAATCTAACAAGTGGGAATAGATGTGTTGAGGTCGAACACTTGATTTATTCCCAAAACTGTTGATGGTGAGAGAACTTGAAGCAAATAATTATTTGCTTACACAAATAATATTACCAAAAGACTTGGAATATTAAATAAGCCATAATAATATATAAATTGATGATAGAATAGATA
>LPNX010395775.1:213878-249981 GCA_001517045.1 Pseudotsuga menziesii
TGATACAAACTACTAAGAGTTGATCACAACTTCTGATATGTGGATGAATCAATCGATCCCAAATTGATTTGTTGTGGGCTGTTGGCATTCCATACTGATCTATCACTAGGAGATTTGATATTTCAACATTTCCCACTTTTTAAGATATTTGTTTTTATGGTTGGGGTGTCGATATGGAATTTTCAGAATGTCATTGTCTTTTATGAGTGTGATTTTTTTAGCATTGATCTGAGTTGAAAGTTGTGTTTTCATCTCTTGAGGTTTTAAGGCTTCATTCTGTATCTTTTCCAACTTGTTTTCTAACTGCATGTTAACATTTTGAAACTTCTTAATCACTTCTACATGTGATTTTTTGTCATTTTCAGACTTCTTAAGTTGTTCCTTGAGATCTTCATTATGTCTTCTGATACAATGATTTTCTTCCTGTCTGTCTAGAAGTTTTCCTTCAATGTCTTCCGTAGATTGTTTTGTCTTCTGACTACTTTTCAACTTCTTAATTTTTGTGACTAGTGTCTTGTTATGATTACCTAATTTGAAAATTTCTTTGGAATGGCTTGATAAAACCTTGTTGACTTTTTCTAGTTCTAACTTATGTGTCTTCTTACTGTCGTCATACTACTGCTGGAGTTTTTCTTTTTGTTGTTTATGATGACGTAACTTTGCCCCTTGATTTTCTAACCTCATATGGACTTGCGCCAATTCAGCATATTTTTCCATGATGAGTTTGTTTAGATGCTTTATTTCTTCTTCTAATTCATTATCACATCCATATGTTGATTTGTTGTCATTTTTTGACTTTTTGATCTGGTCTTCTAAGTTTTGATTATGAATTTTTAAACATGATATTTCTTTATCCTGATCAGATAACTTTTTCTTGTTATCTCTTATGGTTCGTTCTAGCTATCGATTTTGATTCCATAAGCGGTGATTCTCATCGTCTTTCCACTCTTTCAACCACTTTTTCGTCTCAACCTCAGCTTGTAGACTTTTATTAATCGCCTTGTATTGTTCTAACTCGTCCACTATTGTTTGTAGTTGTGCCTTCATTTCTGAATATGTAGTAGGCATTGTTTGTGACTATGTTTCTACTTCACTTTCGTCTACGTTTCTTCTAGAAGGGTAGATACAAAAGCTCTAATAATTCTCAATATGTCTCTTTTGGAAAAAACTTTCTTTGACTATTTCTTGTTAGGTCAAATAACCTTTCTTTTTTCAAAAAATAATTATTTTTTTAATAAAATAATAATAGTTATTATTATTATTATTTTTAAACTTAAGCTATATAAAATAATATATAACCTTCCAAATTCTAGTCCTTGACTTTTTTTTTCCAATACTTTTGTAAAATGCAAGTAGATTGGGTGGTTGGGAGGAATAACTATTACTTTCCCCACCTAGGTTCAAATCCCACTTGTTTCTTAGTTATTATTATGCACTTTTTATATTCAAACCCAACCCACTTTAAGAAACTAGGTGTGGTTTCACTTTTACCCTTTCTTCTTCTTTTTTTACTTTTATCTTTTCTTTTTTAACCCTTTTTTTCCCTCGTTCTTTTAGTTTTTTTTTGTTTTTACTTTTTTATTCACTTTTTTTTAACTCTCTTTTTTTGGGGGAGTTGCTTTTACCCTTTTTTCGTTTTATTTTATTTTTTTAAGGACAAAGTCCTATTTTTTTGGGAAACCCAAATTTATACAAGGTGTAAATAATGTAAAACCCAAAAATTCAAGGAAACCATGGGTGATGGCTAAAAGCCAAAAATATGGCCAAAGGCCGGGATCTATCCAACGAGGCTCTAATACCACTAGAAGCGAGTAATTATTTGCTTCAAGTGGCATTAGAGCCTCGTTGGCTAGATCCCGGACTTTGGCCATATTTTTGGCTTTTAGCCATCACCCAGGGTTTCCTTGATTTTTTGTAAAATGTGAGTAGATTGGGTGGTTGGGAGGAATGAGTTTTACATTCCCCACCTAAGTTCAAATCTCACTTTCCCTTTACTAGTAATTATTTTGCACTTTTATTTATAAAAATATTAATATAATTATTAATTAATTAATTAATTAATAATTATTATTATAAAAAGAAGTTATAATAATTATTATTTATAATAATTATTTTTGGAAAAAAGGTTATTTAACCTAACGAAGAAGACCAATCCCTTTATCGTCGAAAAAGTCGAAGGTTATCTATCACAGAAGAAACCAAAGGAAGACCATCTTTCATCAAAGGAGTCAAGACCATGGAAGTTGGTCTGCAAGTACCAATAGAGAAATTAGAAACCAAGCTAAAGCATTATCAGAGAGACAATGAAGAGTTACGGGAAATAAATACGAAATCAGAAATGTTGATTAAATTACATAGGATGCAAAAAGAGTGCAAGGAACAAAAAATTTCTGATTAGAACAATCATATAGAAAAATTGTCTACCCAAATTAAGAAATTAAAAGATGAAAATGATTTCAATCAAAGACAAAAAAAATCAAGATATAAAGAAAGAAATAATTGATTATGAAGCAAAACTAATACTCTTGAACAAAATTATTAATGACAGAGATGAAGAAATGATGCACATACGACAGAAAGTAGAAGATCAAGAATCAGTGGTCGACCAGTATTGACAACAACTAAAAGTTCTTCAACAATGAAACAACGACTCTAAAAAAGAACACAAGTTGGAGATCGCAAAGAGTAATAAAACAATATCAAACAGTTCTGAAGAAATTTTTAGATTAAGAAATCATAACAAAACCCTGATTACAAAAATAAAAAATAAAAAAATAGTAGTAAGAAGGAGCACTCCGATGAATACTTCGAAATAAAAATACTGGAAAAGAAAGAAGAAAACCAGTGTCTAAAGAATTGTAATCAGGAACTACAGAATCAGATCAAGGAGTTAGAAATTGAAAAGAAATCGCAAGAGGAAAGAATAAAAAAGATTCAGAATCATGAACAATCTAATGGAGAACAAATAAGCGCAATCCAGGAAAATGCATCCAAAAATCAAATCGAGGAAGTGAAGATAGTCCTCACTGTAGTCCAAAAGAAAGAAGAACAAACAACACCTACACCTTATAGACATCCTAATTATAATCGTCATTTTGACCAACGATAGGGTCAAAATGAATATTCACAAAAGACTTATGTGGACATGCGAAAATATTGACATACCAAGCAACAATTGAGATGAATTGTCACACAAAAAGATCTCAGAACTCCGATAAAAATAGATCTGGGATGGACCACAGCAGATATGATGTGACAATTATCCTGGGGAATCCGTAATTCGTATCGGCTCATATCCTCAAATGTGGCAAATACAAAAGGGAAAGAATTTTGAGACGACAGATTAAAATAAATGAGACATTAATGTCCAATACATCTTTGAGGACAAAGATTCCCTTAAGGGGAAGGCAATGTAATGAACATAAAATAATAATTAAATAACTATTTTATAATTAATAATAACTATTAAAATCAATATTAATTATTAATATTAATACATATTGATATTAATAATTAATAAATAGTTATTATTAAAGAATTCTAAAATGACGCATCCTTTCATGGATAGTATCAAAAGTGCCTTTACAATTAATATATATATATATATATATATATATATATATATATATATGGCACTCACTTCGTAATCTATAATCATATCTATTCTATCATCAATTTATATATTATTATGGCTGGTTTAATATTCCAAGTCTTTTGGTAATATTATTTGTGTGAGCGAATAATTATTCGCTTTAGAACTTACTGCTGATGACTGTAAGCCTCAAGGCACTCAAATGACTCTAGAATCCTATTCCAGAATAAATGATTTGATGCTGATCAAATGGAATCTACTAGTAGGAGGGAATTAAGGCATCCCCCATCAACCAACACGAGGTACTCAACAACGTTGTATAATGTGGAAGAACAAGATGTGCACAAACTAGTAACAGTACTAGGAATGGTCTACATGGAATGTCAAGATATTTGAGGAATGGCCAAATCAGGCTTCAACTTCCTTTGAACAAGAGTGTAAAGGAAAATGGTGACTTAAGGTAGGAAACATGGACTCGATATGCAAACTGGGACATCTCTGTGACAGAGGAGGAATCAACGGAGGCTCCATAGGGACTGGAAGCTTAACTAGTCGATGGACATAAAATCAGAGTAACGTGTACAGCTCCTAAAGTCAAACTAATAACCCAACCAATGGATGTGATATATAGTGCTATGTTTGAAGGAAACACGAATTGACTGCTACCAAAGATAACATCTTTTCCTGTCCGTATTTTTTGTTTTTTAAATTTTTTTGGACCTTTTTAATATATTTTGAAAAAATTGAAAAATAATAAAAGTTATTTATAGTTACAAATTTAGGAGGAGACGAGTGTTAGGGGACAAGCAAACTAGTTCCAAGCAACAGAACATACCTATGCTCAATGCAAGGAAATATGTGCAAGATAATGACACTCAAGGGGAGGTATCCTCTCGGTAAAAAATGGGGAATCAAGGTGCAAAATATATGTAAAAAGGCTATTCTTGGCTATACATGAGACAATATCAGGTTATATGGCTGATAATCAAAGTCAGGAAACCAACATAAGGCTCAATAAGGCAAGAAAAACTCTTGATAATGTAATTACAACTTGACATATACAAGGGAGTCCTGGGGGAATGGCCAACATAAAGTTCAAGAGGAGTATGAGGCTCTTTCTCAAAGACATGGTGGTACTTTACAAAGGACTCACACACCCTAAAGGAGAAATGTCAGCATGGGAACCAAATGCAATACAAGATCTAACTAGGGTACTCATGTATGGGAAAGATCTACCATTGGCATAATGTCACTTATAAAAGTAGCATGAAGGTTCTATGACATCATGGAATGGGTTCGTACCTAATATTAAGATGAAACGGTCATGAGTTCATGCAAAATGTAGGTGGATGTGAAATCCTAACCTATATGCCAGTTTAGACATGATACCTGTACTAGGCACAAACAAATCAAAGAATCAAAGAGAGTGTACAAAAACGGACCCTACATGACAACAATATTAGTCCAAAATAGATGGAAATATTCAGTAAAGAGTCCATACTATAGGACATAAGGAGGATTGATCATGACAAGCATCTAAAGGAAATAGTGCGTTGAATGATGGGACATAAAAAGGAATGTAAAGTATAGACCCAATGTTCACGTATCCCTTAGGACCCCTATGAGGGTGACCAATGCTGTAAAAAATGAGAAAATGGAACAAAATTCCTCCACAAATGGAGTAGAGGATGGAATTTGACCATTTCCAAATCCATGAGCATGGTAAGGGGATGTGATGCCCCCAAGTCTGACACCAAGGTCCGTACTAGGACCAAGTACGGGTGACAGGATACCAGGAAAGCCAAAAATAAAAGGATCTGAACTCAAGAGAGCATAAATATACTCAAGTAACCGCAATCCCAACATCCAACTAGTGCACAAAGAGCACACTCCTAAGAAAATCTACAGCCAAAATACAAGCAAGCCAAGGGAAGGATAAGTGATCTCCAAAATGCAGCAGGTATGTCTCACCTAGGAGAGGCTTGAGACTCCCATACACCACAAGCGTAGGTACGTAACCAATTATATTGGACCTAAGCTTCAATGCGTAAAGTGACTGTGCTGTCTGACCCCTACCATGCCAGGACACTCACAGGATAACCTCTGCAAGTACCCTCGATGATACTTAGGTAAGGAAACTAAGGTCAAATCAATAGGGCCAATGCTCAGGAAAACAGTTGCAGGAGTGATCGACCATATGGGTAGGGTAGCAAATATTGAAACTCTCAAAAGAGACCTCATATATCAATATGATCCTAGAAATATATCTGGTGCTCATATAAAGTGACCAGGGGTCATCCCAATCACAATTGCGTGCACTGCCTCGTGCTTAACTCCCGTGTAAGAGGAGCATCTTGAGAAACACTAATTATATCAAACGTTTCTCTCTATCACTTGGATAGACACCTAATTGTTTTGTTTAGTGGTCTTGGAGAATTAATTCACAATGAACTATTCCAAGACCCTAAAACCTAATATTGTTGATGCACCCTATAAAAGAAAAGAGTGTAAATCATTTTATTAAGCATTGATTTTAGTTGGATGTGATTACTCAAATGGGAAATGGTCGTGCAACTAATGAAGTTATGAATCATAAATAAAGTAAATATGCACACCTAACAAGCAATGCCAAATGCAATGTGTAGAATGAAGAAAAGGGTATGCCACTACATGATATGCATGCAAAATTATTCCTTTCCGAATGCCAACTCAATCCTTCCTATATGAAAGCCTAAAAAAAACTCTCATCCAAGAAATTCAATGCAAGTACCTCCTTAACGCCATATGCGAGATGCAAGTAAGAATGCAACTAATGTGTATTTTTCAACATAAAAGAATGAAAAATGCAACAAAAGTCATTAAAACTCTCAGTTTCTGCAGCAAGTATAAAACACAAACCTAGCAAGACATCGAGACATAAATACTAATGCACTAATGGAAAAACAAAAAACAAGAAAAATATCTAGAACTAATTTCAAAGAAAAGATCAATGAAAAAATAGTCTTTGGTCACAAAAGAAGTAGTCAACAGACAACATCAGAACCCAGGAAGACCCAACCACACTCACAACCCACCCAACAACTTCCCACAATATCAAAATCAACCAAAAGGGAGGATGTACGTGACTATATAAAGAACAACAGCATATGTACGAGACTTTTGGCCAAAAATATGGATGTATACATGAATGTTTAGCCAAAAACCTGCATATACAGAGAAGAAAGTGGTAAAAGAAGGACAAGGGTCAAACCAATATAGGGGAGTGTCAATGGCTGAACATACTATAAAATGCGACACATAAATAGGGAGAAACAAAGATTAAGTCAATAATATTAAGCACATTGTTCCCCCAACCCTAAACAAAAACAAGGATCATCCCCAGTATGGTCGCCAATTTTGTTACAGAGAGAAACTTCCTATGGATTTGTGTGTACCACAACAGACAGATAAACACAAGAAATCAATCCTTTCCCAATATGCAAGAGAAACCAAACATCCAACACTAAGGGACCTCAAATCATACCTTATTCTAGAAGCTTGAAGTAGATCCCCGTTAAGCTTTTTCCAATCCTGCTTATGCTAACAATTTTCTATCAACAACAACAAATAAGATAAGCATGCTATATAATATGGTGTTATATCTACTCTAGAATATATAATAAACAATGTATAAGCAATTAAACATATCCATGGATTCAATATTTACATTCAAATGCACATTACTAGATAGGAAAAGATATTTCTATTAATCAAATCAGAGATTACACAAGTGACAACCTCTATCGGCATGTCTACAAATTGGATAAACTGAGTCCTCCACCTAGGCCTCCACTACCTCAATCCTCCATCTCTCGATAGCAAGCTCACAAGCCAAGGAAATCTTGGGAAGAACACTAAGTGCTCCAAAGGGACAAAGGGATGCAGACTGAACTATATGCAAACTACAGAAACAATGGACTATAGTTTCATTTCTCTTCAATTCCTCCTCTTCAATGTATCCAAGGGGTTCCTTATATAGCATTCCAAAGGGGTAATGGAAGGTATAATGCGAGCGATATCAAGGCATATGTAAGGCCAAGAGTCAGGATCTTCAGACTCATCCAAGGAAAAATCCAAAATTATTTGGCTTTGTGCACACATCCCGATGTATGCGGGTTTGAGGTCAAAAGTCACACGTACATGCAAGTATGGGTTTAAAAGTCACATACAACAATAAATAGGGGTTTTAGGGATGAAATTGGAAACATCAAAGTATAATATTAGTCCATGGGTTCTAAAGAGTCTGCAGAGGGATAGAGAAGGCCATAAATATGTGATCAACCATGTGTGGTAAAATCAGCTATAATATTATCCATTCATAATTTTCTTACCTCGAATGCATAGTGCCAACCAATAATCCATGCCGTATTCATTTTATTTCAGGGAAACTACTACATATATGTGTCCTG
Organism: Pseudotsuga menziesii; assembly: GCA_001517045.1. NCBI lineage: Eukaryota > Viridiplantae > Streptophyta > Pinopsida > Pinales > Pinaceae > Pseudotsuga > Pseudotsuga menziesii. The sequence continues at coordinate 221,919 of LPNX010395775.1, forward strand.
GATTTACAAAATCTGAGATATGGTCCTATTCTTTCGAAATAGTTGTCTGACCCTCCTCTAAGTGTGATATTTCAATGACTACACATGGGTCTACTACAAGCGACGGATGATACCAATCATCAACCCAATCCATGAATTCTCATTCATCCCATTCACCACTGCTACAATGGTTGCAAAATCAAGGAGGTTTTTGCATCCATATTTCAAATAAGGGTTTTTTAAAGCTTTGAACCAAATGAAATCCACATGTTCTTTATACTATGCTGCAAATATAGGAATGAGATCGATCTATGTCAACCACTTGCAAAAAATTACTAACTGGCCTTCATATCCCTTTTAATGTATGTTGCACTTTAATTCAGTCTGACATTGTTCCAGAGCACCATTGAAATATGGACTTTGCATCTTTGATATCGGGGTTTCTATTAAACCTCATCTACTCCCTTCGTAGTGTGGTATTGATGCATGCACCGACACCATCATGCTCACCTTCTACGTGCCCAGTCTAAAATTAGTTCCATATATGGGGAACATTGTAAGTCTTATGCAAAATAATCATCCATTGGAATACTCAGGAATTTTTGAACTCGCCTGCACAACCATCTGACCATATCCAATGTTGATCAATTTGTATATCCCCCTCCTTTAGCTGATCATAGAAAATTTGAAAACAATGTTTCACATAATGTAGATCATGGCATCTATCATCACTTCTGTAAAATTTTGTCTCCTTTTTTATTATCCTATTATTAATGTTTCTCTCATGGCCATGCCTATATGTAATATGTACCATGATGCTAAATTGTTCAGAATGGTAGTATTGACTATGAATTTCATTTTGTGGTTGAAGGGTGTAGTTTTCTGCAAAATCCACAATTGACAAATGGTCCCAATGGGAAAGTTGTCCCTACATTTTTCTGTATTGCTCATCTTGCTATCGCGCTACATGCACATGTTGAACATACTGCTCGGTTTTCTTGTAGAACTCTGTAAAAAAATCACATACCCATACCTGTTGCCATGAAAACAAGGGTGGTATTAAAATGTGATCTGTAAAGAATGTATATGTAGAAACTGAACGTGTAATAGGAAAAACATGCAAGAATCATTTTCACTTGTGACATCACCAATGCAATATTTTTACTTTCCTTCATACTATCTGATTGATAGGTTACAAAATTGAATCTTTGCATATCCACGGTCATACTACCAAATTGATGCTCATCGCTTCCATGAATGCAATGGTTCAAAAGAGAAAACCCACTGCACCTAGAACAATTCCCATATAGACATTATTTTCCATAGTATTTTTGTCGTTCATGCCTTGGACACATGATGCTGCCGATAAAATATCTCGATGCATTTGGTGGTATTACAGATTCATTGCAGCCCTACTCAATGTTAGTATGCAAATCACAAAATATATTTTTATACGTGTCATAAAAACATTCATATTATACATGGTATATACAACAACATGCGTTTGGATCAATGCATATACGAACGTACCATGGTTTACACTTATCAAAGGACCTTTGGCCCAGGTTCAATTTTGTGTGCTCATTCCTGAATCTCTCATAGAGTTCGGTCATTGTCATGTCAAGGAAATGTTTGATGTGGGGTTCATGTTCAGTAGAACCTTTTCTCGGCTTTATCACATCTCTTTGGTTAGATGAAGGTATGGTATAATCATTCTAGAAATTTTGTACTAAGTCCTTAACAACATAAATTAGCTTTATATCTCGACGAGGAAACCTACCAACAAAATCCCAACAATATTTTCCACCTAGAGTCTAAATATTTTCTCTTATAATAGAGTACTTATTAATAGTTTTTCTATTTAATTTAAGTATGTGAGAAGTGTGTGAAATGAGGCAATGTTTCCACGTGGACTTTCTTACAACTGACTATGATAACACATGACGAGTTGCACAAATCTCTTTAGTACGATACTTCTTCCCAATCGAAATAAAAGAAGATTGGACATTTCTAACAATATGATTGTTACCCTATGAAATTATAACCATATTTATGCCCATAATTCTCCTAACAACAACTAAACAATTTGACTTTAACAAACATAGTAATAATTGACATTTACCCGCATCACCTTTGGATTCAAAATATTCCTTCATTAATTTGATACATTTCCAATTGATAGTGCGTTTGGGAAACTTACATTCAAGTTTTGACAAATAACTTTCATCCACATGGATAAATCTAGGAGTCCTTTTTATTGCACTAGACAGTCGAGGTAGGGAAGGTGGACATCAGCTACAAATACCATAGCTTCTTTGTTGTGGTGCTTCATTCACTTCTTGGTCCATATTGGGACTGCAACATGGTTGTGGTCTTCTTGGATAGATTGCAAATTAGGCATTGCTCCTACATCCAACGCTTGATACTCAACATCTGTCAATATAACTATGTATTCAATAGCTTCAATATGGATTGTTGATGGATTGTTGGTTGGATACTGTGCTGATGTTGGAATTTGAGTTGGGTCTGTTGGACACAACCGTTAACCCTTGGTTTTGAACTAGAGGTTGTTATGTCATCAGCTGTGTTAGGATCAGTCGCAATATCAGTGGAAATTTTTGGACCATGTCTCACTCTATCCATTTTCAACCTAGCCTTTTCTCTTACCTCATTTTCCTTTTCAATGGGAATATTCCTTGTATTTTTTCTTACTATGTTACATGAGTTTCCCATCTCCAAAAGTTTCTTTTTCAAAATTTTGAGTTCTACCCCTGCATAAGAAGCAACAAATAAGGTATTAGTTCCATTATACAAGAAACATGACGTGTTCCAACATAATTAACTAAATTATAGATATGTTAGTATGGTAATTATTGGCATTGATACATAGATGATGATTAAAGGTTTCTCTTTATGTTTGAATTAAAGATTCATTTCTATAATCTATTTGATTCAAGTAGAGAGAGTCAATCTTGCAGGTATTACAACTATAGGATTATGACTTCCTTTGTATTAAAAAATTAGTGGAAGTCACAAGAAGATGAGTGAAATATTCTTCATTTCGAACACCTTCGAATGAGATGACATTACACGTAATATGCCAAATTAGTTGTGAGGGAAGACACAAGTTGGTGTTTGGATGTCTTGGGAATAAATTGAATAAATTACACTCATTAAGTTACACTAACTAAAGAAAACAAATTGACTAATTACGTAATGAAGAGGTTTCAAATCCCTTGAAGGAAGGAGAAATCATTGAGGTAGAGGCATCCCTGTCAAGACTAAAGGCATGTTATGATAAATGAAGCATAAAAAGGTGATCATGGACAAGCTGGTGAACTATTCAATATGGATCCTCTCCCATGATTTATTTCAAGAAGTTTATACAAATTGAAGAGTCTCAAGAGACAACCTCATATATGCCATCCTTGTGGGAAATCAAAATATATTCATCTGCAAATAATTATTGGTCTACATTGGTGAACTATTCTATATGGACACTCTCCCATGATTGCTTCAAATTTTTTTCTCAAATTGAAGATTCTCAAGAGATAATTTCATCTATGCCATCATTGTGTGAGATCAAAATATATTCACGTGGAAATCATTATTAGTTAACATTGCATACTTCATATTGTATGGAGAATATGAGACTTGTTTAGATGTGAAGTTGGGAATTATTTTTGTGAAATTAATTGTTTCCTATGAGAGAGATATTGTTGTAGGCATATGATAAAACATAAATCAATGAAATCATCTGAAATCTTGTGAATGAAAACAATTATTTACAATTCACCATACCTATTCAAAATGATCTCTTCTTGCAAAGAAAACTTGTAGTTTGAATGTATCCACTAACTTCCAAGACCACTAAATATGTTTAGATTCCAAGAGTGATCTTCTATCCAATAGATCAAAGAGTTTCCAATTGATGATTGACTGTGAGCCAAATTGCAAAGTTTTGGAGCACAAAATGCGCGAACAGTGGTAGAAAACTTGTGAAAATTGGTAGCAACCCTAGGAATCCATATCTCTATTTTTTTAACTAGCAATAGGTGCATGCATGCATGTTTATGAGAATGCACACATGTATAAGAGCGAGCACACGTGAATAATATCATGCTTGCGTGTCCACGCATACACACAGAAACATGTGCACACATTGCTGCCTAACATTCACAGCATTTACTCAATAACGTTTATCCCATTTAATGACTAATGTTCTTCAAAAATATCTTGGTATTCACACATGTATGAGTATTTTTACAATATATTCTTAACAACTACTTTCTTCTTATGAATGGGTGCCATTATGACGTCTTAGGATCCTTAGTGGAGGGTAAGGGAGGTCTCCAACACTGACCAAGGATGGGTGTTAAGGTTTAAAAAAGGTTTAGTGGTGACCATGGTCAATAACAGATGTCCTCAAGCGCTAGCGCAACAATAGCAATAGTGGAGACCATGGTCACGACTGAAGCAACAGTGGCAACCATGGTCAATAAAACATGGTAAATAATGCCATTGCCAATAACAAATGACCTCAATCCCTTGGTCAATAACAGATAGATGGCATGCTAGTAGCCCTCTAAAATTTATATCGTTACTAAAAATCATATAATCGATTCTCTCACCTTGTACATGGGAATTTGAGGTACGACATGTTCGATCGTTATGGGAAAGGATGAGTGACATTTTCTATGTGTGTGTGTGTGTGTGTGTGTGTGTGAGAGAGAGAGAGAGAGAGAGAGAGAGAGAGAGAGAGAGAGGATGAGGGTTAATAAGAGATATAGAGAGTGGGAGGGGTGTAGAGAAAGAGCATTTTTGCCTTAGGCAATAAACGAGGTAGCATGACCTGTTATATGTGTGTGTGAGAGAGATATATATAGAGAGAGAGAGTAGAGATATGGAGAGTGGAGGGGGGTAGAGCAAGATCATTAGGGCCTTAAACGATAAACACCACTTCTAGGGATCAATCACCATGAGCAACCACTCTAATGTGTAATACATCATGATATTGTTGAACATTCTAATGTGTATGAGCCTTCAACAAGTCCTTGAACAAACACATGAGCCCCTTGTATGAGTTGTTCGTAGGTATTTAAATGGGATATGGGTGTCATCAGTAGGTTTTTATGAACTATAGAGATAAAAGGTTTACCAAATAATAATAGAGAGTGAAATGGCAGAGGATGGTCATCATCATCATCATCATCATCATCATTTTCCATCATCATCATCATGGTCATCATCATCATCATCATCATCATCATCATCATCATCATCATCATCATCATAATCATCATCATCATCATCCTCATCAGCGTAATCATCATCATCGTCATCATTATCATCATCGACATGATGATGATGATGATGATGACCTCATCATCATAATCATGATCATCATCATAATCATCGTCATCATCGTCATCGTGATCATCATCATCATCATCATCATCATTGTTCATCATCATCATCATCATCATCATCATCATCATCATCATTGTTCATCATCATCGTCATCATCATCATCATAATCCTCATCATCATCATCATCATTGTTCATCATCATGGTCATGTATATCATCATCATCATCATCATAATCATCATCATCATTGTCTTCATCATCATCATCTTCATCGTCATCATCATCATCATCAGTCATCATCATTGTTCATCATCATCATCCTCATCATCATCCTCATCATCATCTTCCTCCTCCTCCTCCTCATCATCATCCTCATGATCATCAACGTCATCATCCCCATCATCATCATCATAATTGTTCATCATCATTGTCATGTTCATCATCATCATGGTCATCATCATCATCATCATCCTCGTCGTTGTAATCATCATCATCATCATCATAATCATCTTCATCATAGTCATCGTCATCATGATCATCATCATGATCGTCGTCGTCATCATCATCGTCATCATCATCATCCTCATCCTCATCCTCATCCTCATCATCACCATCATTGTTCATCATCATCGTCATCGCCTTCACCATCACCATCATCATCATCATCATCATAGTCATCATCCTCATCATCATCATTGTTATCATGCTCGTCCTCCTCCTCCTCCTCATCATCATTGTTCCTCATCATCGCCATCCACATCATCATCATCATCCTCATCCTCATCATCATCATCATCATCACCATCATTGTTCATCATCATCCTCATCATCATCATCATCATCATCATCATGCTAATCATCATCATCATAGTCATCATCCTCTTCCTCATCATTGTCTCATTGTCATCATCCTCATCATCTCATTATCATCATCATCATTATTATCATTATCATCATCATCATCATCATTGTTCCTCATCATCGTCATCCTCCTCCTCCTCATCATCACCATCATTTTTTTATCATCATTGTCATCGTCATCATCATCGTCAACATCATCATCATCATCATCATCATATTCATCATCATCATCATCATCATTGTCATAATTCTCATCATCATCCTCATCATCATCCTGATCATCATCCTCATCATCGTAATCATCATCATAATCATCGTCATCATAGTCATAGTATTCGTGATCATCATCATCGTCACCATTCTCATCATCATCATCATCATTTTTCATCATCATTGTCATGGTCATCATCATCATCATCATCATCATCATCGTCGTCGTCGTCGTCATCATCATCGTCATCGTAATCGCCATCATCATCATCATCATCATTATCGTCGTCATTCATCATCATTGTTCATGATCGTCGTCCTCATCATCCTCATCATCATCCTCCTTATCCTCATCATCATCATTGTCCTCATCCTCATCATCATCAGCGTCATTATCTGCATCATCATCATCATAATTGTTCATCATCGTCGTCATGGTCATCATCATCATGGTCATCATCATCATCATCATCATCATCATAATCATCATCATAGTCATCATCATCATAGTCATATTCATCATGATAATTATCATCATCATCATCATCATCACCATCATCATCGTCATCATCATCATCATAGTTATCATCATCATCATCATTTTCATCCTCCTCCTCATCATCACCGTCATCATCATAATATGCATCCTCCTCGTCCTCCTCCTCCTCATCACCATCATTATTCATCGTCATCGCCATCATCATCATCGTCATCATCATCATCATCATCATCATTATCATCATCATAGTCATCATCCTCATCATCATCATTGTCATCATCATAATCATTGTTCATCATCATTGTCATGGTCATCATCATCATGGTCATCATCATCATCATCAACATCATCATCTTCATCATCGTAATCATCATCATCATAAACATATTCATCGTCATCATATTCATAGTCATCATGATCATCATAATCATCATCCTCATCATCCTGATCGTCATCATCGTTGTTGTCATCATCATCATCATCATCACCACCATCATCATCATCATTGTCATCATCCTGATCATAATCATCATTATCATCATTGTTCATCATCATCATTCCATTGAAAATGAAATCAAAGCAAAGTTTGAACTAAACATATGCATGCATGCATGTTTAACTCATGCACATTCTGAAGCATGATCATGCTTTTAGCACATGTGCATTACTTTTTTAAACTATGTGCATGTGTGCTTTAAATTTCAAATTTTTACGGGAACCTTTTTTCCAACCTACGTGGTGGATGACTTGGTTGCGTTGGTTTTAGGTTCGGGTTGCCAAACCAAGTGGTTTGGACTATCTTATGTCAGAAAACATGTTTTGTAGCACTTCTCCTATTTTTGTGCATGATTTTGCATATGCCACGCTTGTCCACTGCTAATGAAAATTGACACACTTGTGTAACTCTGTTTGTAGATTCTGAATATGTAATTTTTATTTAAATCTATTATCTTTTTCTATTTTTATTTAATTTTAAATGGACTGACATCAATCTAACACAAAAGGTAGGCTACTTGCTTCAGATATAACTTTTGATTGGCTCACCTATTTAGAAAACAGAAAAGAACCCGCATAAGAAGACACAAAGACCTACATTATAAAAAAAACATATAGTTCATTGACTATGTTAAGACCAAGATGTCGTGGACCAATGCTCGACCTTGTCATTTTAGGGCACCACTAACTTAATTTTAAAAACAATCTAACATAAATAAAAATGGAAAAAGAACGTTGCACTAGACACACTTGTTATCTACAACTATATATAATTTTTTTTGACAAAATTCCACCATTTGCATACCAAATGCGTGGACCAACACAAACATATTCATTATTTTTTGGGATTTATACTTAGTTTCCATAAATAAAAGTTATATATTGTGAAAGGTAATCTCATTGTCCATGTTTCATATTCTTACGCCATATTACAAAAAGTTGTGTAGGTACCTCTAATATTCCTTTTTGATGTTCAAATTTATGTTTTTCCAGAAGTCTGTTGCAACGAATGTATCGTAAGTGACTAGCATTAGCTTGCTCTAGGAATTTTAGTACTAGTTCAAATCTATTATGTATTGTCTAGTACAAATGTAAATTATCTAGGTCTGGTCCATTCATAACATTGGTATTTTTTTGGAGGTCTACCTTCCAACCCAGGCATATTTTTCAATGTTTATGTCTCTCTTCACTCCATTCCAAGCCATGAGTTTTTAGAATTTGGGTTCCTTGACCTTTCTCCACTACCATAAAAGAACTTATCTTCTATTAGTTCTCTTGGTCATTAGTTGGACTTAACAAATCTATATTCAACACAAAGCTTCATCAACATGGTTCTGTAGGCCCAACTTAAACCTTGATCTACCTAGGTTTTTTGTTATTGGAGGCAACTCTTTGAATCAAAATACTCTCTTGTGTTGTATATACCTTCTATCTCTCTTCTATATCTCTCCAATAGAATTTTCTTGGTAGCTTAGCCTCATTTGAATTTACCTAGCAACCTTTTTATATTAGGGTTTATTTTTCAAATCTCAACAACAATATATTATTGTACACTATTTTCTTTTTGATAATACCTCCCTTCAAAGATAACCCTTTAGATGAAGAAGACCCCAACCTTACAATTTTATTTCATGAAGTTTCTAGTGCACTTACCAAAGTTTTGCATCATTAACCTAGGACCTACAGTACCTTCCACTTGTATACAATAATATCCTTTCTTAAATATGATGGACAAATGCATGTAGATGTGTGTTATTCTTTAACCCAGATCCTAACAATTGATTTTAAAACATTCCTAGATATGACTAAAGGTCAAAACTCGTTCTTTCAAGAAACTACATAGAAGGACCTGTTAAAATGTAGTGGCAATCCAACTAAAAATTCTACATCGAACTTAATGAGGACATGTTGCTACTGCAACAATTTCCCCATATATTTTTCACATTTTTGGGACCCCCTTTAAAATTCTAGTTTTGCTTCTCAGGCACTTTGAGCTTGAAATCCAACATTTATGGTTTGGTATTATCTTTGGAAGGTTTCAAGAATTTTGTTTTTCACTAAGGTAGGAAATGTGTTTTTGACCCACTATAGTGGATGGTTTGTCAAGTTTTGGGCTTACACAACGGTCAACTTCTTATGTTTTAGGCCACAACAATGGGTGGATTTTTAGTTTAAATATCAGAACTTGTTCCGATTATTTTTCATCCCACTATGGTGGATGGTTTCTAGTTTTCGAACCGTGTTGCGATTGACTTTTAGTTTTTTCCCTTCGCTTAATTTGTCGATAGTCTAGCCACAATGACAAGTAGTTTCTTGTCCTCGAGCCGCTATAGTACAAGTTTTTCTTAAAGTACCAGTAGGCCTAGTTGTTCAACTTCGAGCCGCTACAATGGATGTTTCCTTGGGTTCATGCTGCAACAACAGATGAGAGGTTGTGTTGATAATCGAAACTTCATCCAATTTTTCTGCCTTGCCTTGTTAGATGATTCTTTATCCTTCTATCGCAACATTAGGAATTCTTGCAAGTTAGTTATCAGGATCTCCTTCGATTTTTAAGACCCTATATGGTGGATGTATTTCCCTTTCGCTACCACAATGATGGAGAGGGTTCCTTGTCGATGACCCAATTCTCATCAGGCTCGCTTCAGCGGATGCATTTCAGCATTGGAGCCACTACAATGGCTTCCATCTAGAGTTTCTTTCTGATACGGTCTTGATCGCCGAGCCGCAAAAAGAATGCGGGCATGTCGCTAAGTTTTAAGCTGAAAGTTGCATCTATGTTGAGGTTATCAAGATGCCATTGTTGAGTCTGTTCTTACTTGGTTTGGTGATTTAAGCATATTTTTCAAGCTATTGTTCGTGTTTTTACGCCGTGAAAGGTTAGTAGGTTTCTGTTTTAGGTTTAAAAAGAGCTCTCCCCATTACATTTAGGTTTAGAAACACCCTTGGAAATAATTTTGACCTAGTTGAGGCCTCCTCACCTGCTCATAGCAGTTTATTAGCCCATTGAGATGTTTTTTCTCCTCCAACACCTGTTAGAGCTCTACCGTTTGTGTTGAAGTATTTTGCCCACCGACTGGGCCATTAATAATAGATCTCTAGAGGCCGAGACCCACCTGTGCAAGAATTTTGTTGCCAACATTTTACCCATTGACCTGCATCATGTTTGTCTTGACCCAATGGCCAAGGATAGCAGGGTAATGTAGAGTACTGATCTTGCTTTGGAACGGTTTGCCTAGGAATATTATTGAAATTTTGTTTTCTTCTCTCATTCAAATGCACAGGTTAGTTTAACGATGTAAATACTGAAATGGATTTTAAGTTATTGCAGTCATCGCATTAGGATGAAGCTGCAAGAAAAAAAAACAATAATTTTCAAGGAGGTTGGCAGCAGGTGCAAATACATTTCTCACTAAGGAAGCGCAGAGAGGAAAAAGAGTGAAGAATATAAGAGAAAGAAAGAGGATTCTATCCAAGAAGATTGTAGAACTAGAGAGGTCAATAGCTCAAGAAGCATTAAACCAAGGAGTGGTTATAGAAGAACAAAGAAAGGAAGATTAGGAAGATCTGGGTGATGAAGATCCAATACAAATCCTTATTCGGGACAACCCTGAGAGCCTCCCTCCTACATTGAGCAACACATAGCTTACTGGAGAAAGAAATTAGCATGACAATAGAATGGGTCCACTTAAGTGTTTTGTCCTTTTGACACATGGAAATGTAATTGTAATATTTTTTTTGTATTTATCTCTTGACTAGTGACTACACTAGAACACAAATCCTTGTAACTAAATATTGAGGAAACCCAAGGGGCATGCAAACCAAGATTCATTTTGAAATGTATAAATATAGGTGAATTCGAATAGAGAAGGACTTTTCACTAGCATAGTTATTGAAGCTTGTTGTAAGAAGAACTATTTCCTTTTATAATAAAGAAGATGGATTTTTGTTGGAGAGAGTATTGCATAAGCCTTAAAGCATGTTGTGTAAAGCTGAATGAATAACTATTTCTTTTATTTAGCGCTATATACAATCTGTGAGATCATTCCTAACCCTCTGTACTATTTCTGACTTCTGACTATTGTTATGTTATGTGATGAATCTTATGCAATAATGAATGATGAGTGTTTTAATACCACTGAGCTATCTCTGTGTTAACTTTTCGATACATGTATGTATCCTAGATTTATCCGTTATCTATAGAGTTATTTATGCAAACAATGTAGTACATAATTCATTCTTATTTAATATCAATATTGCTCCCTAGGGATAGGCTAGATTAGATTTAAATCAATTTTTCTATTTTTATTACTTGCGTTTAATCTAGGCACTTGCATTTCATATATAAAAGATAAAATATATAAACAGTGTATCGGGATGCAACAATTAAAAGAGATTTAAGAATACACTTTAACTCTATGGTATCCATACTGCAAACTCGATGAATTCCCTATACCAAATCATAAACGATCTATTTGGGAACATTTATTGGGGAGAATCCCTACTGTTGGCACCTCAGATTTTTCCAAGCATCAACAGTTTTTGGCGCTAGAAGGAGGGCCTCCATTGCATGGTTGGCCAAGGAAATCCATTTTCTTGAGAGTTTTTCACCAATGACAGTTCTGAAACAAGTTTTCCCAAAGACTCCAGTTCTAAAAGAAAAGCTAACATTGAGTTAAAAGTTCCAGAGTACCTTTATCCTGTCTCTCTCAAAGTAGTTAATGATTTAAGAAGAATCACAAGGTCATATGTAAAGAATCTTGGAGGATTTCCAAATATGCCTGACTTACCCAGAAGACAATCTTGTAGAAGAGAGCACCCTTACATAGAAGATTCAGTGTTAGTGGGATATTTTGAAGAGCTGGTAGTTTTAAACTTGCAAGAAATTGTTCAACCTCTTGACCAGTTGGGACCTGATTCTCATTCTTGTTCACCTTGTCGAACCCCTATTCAACCGCCACTCCTAATCATAGCTGGAAATGTGAATGCAAATCAACCTTTGAAACCAAATGCTAATCAGCCACCTCCACCACTAGCTTGGAGGGCCAAAACCTGTCTTAACCTGGCTGCTCTATTGCACAATCTACTTGCACATCTTGAGAATTCATGTGGATGATTATTTACAAAGTGTTTTCTTAGCCCTTGAAGTCTTATCAACAACAAAACATGAATATGTAGTATGCAAACTATTTCCACATACCCTTAAAGGAAAGGTAGCATCATGGTATTATTTCCTATAGGCGAATTCAATCACAAACTCAAATACGTTTGAAATACTATTTAAGAGAAAGTTTGGATGTCAGAGAACCACAAGTACTCTAATGAAAGAATTACTTGCTTTGAAGATGGAGAAAAAAGAGAAAGTGCTTGATTTTAATCATAGGTTCGCTCATCATTTGAATAATTTCAATTTTTCCATAATGCATGTTGAAAAGACGTTAATAGAATATTATTCTTCGGCACTTTCTCCAGAGATAGGGATGTTCATGAAGCGGTCGGTAAAACCTTCATTATTGGAAACCTATGAAGAAGCTAAGAAGGTGGAAGAGAAGCTCGATAGTATAAATCAACAGCCTACAAATTTAGATACAAAAAATTTTAATATGAATCCTTTGTTGTTGACTAAACCCAAAGTGGAACGTTCAAATGGATTAGAAAATGTGGTTAAAATGGTACAAAAGGTCTTGAACAAGATTGTTGACTTAGAGAAATATAAAGAAGTGGGTTCTTCTAGAAATCCATTTAGGCAATTTTTCAAGAATAAAGAGGAAAATAGTCCACCCAACTGCCCACCAACAATTATTCTATGTTGAATGTCACTAAAGTTGGTATGGATAATTTTTGTACTTTTCACCAACAACCCCACTTAGAGAAAAGTTGCCCTCAGTGGATTAATTCAATGAACCATTAGAGGAAATTTGAATTTAAAATGGGCCTTCAAAAAAAATATAAATTCCATGTCATCATGTATTAGCCAATCAATATTGTTTAAAATTCAAAAAGGGAGCACCTCTTAAACAATTTTTTAATATAAATTTGGGGATAGGTATCATAAAAAAACTACTTTTTTTGTTCATATTTTTGACATATCTCCCTTTGTTTTTACTCAAATTTCGATCGAAAGATCTCGTTGAATGTGGAATTAAATTTTGCATCCAACGAGTACCCACTCAACATACTTTGGATGGTCCCTACTACCCCCAAAATAAGAAATACGTGAAAAAAGTGATGATGTTATCATCATCACGTTTTCTAGGTATTTCTTGTTTTTGGGGTAGCAGGGCCCATCAAAAGTATGATGAGTGTGTACTAGTTGGATGTGGAATTTAATTTTGCATCCAACGAGCTCTTCCAATCGAAATTTGAGTAAAAACACAAGGATATATGTCTAAAATATGAACAAAAAAGTAGTTTTTTCGTTTCTTCCTCCAAAATTAAGAAATATTATTTTATTATTTTAACTATTATTTTATTAATTTTGCTTAGGAGGACCATTTTGAGTTGAAATTTCCTCTAATTCTAGTTGTGAATAAGCTATTAGATGTTTAACTAACAGAACCTGAAGTTAACGAAGAAAAGGAAATTGAAACAGAAACAACTTTGGAAGAAACTACTATGGTTTTGTGGGACTATATGGCCAAGCTAGGGTTCGAAGAAGAAGAACCCACTAAAGAAATACAACTTTTGGTAGTAAACATCACAACAAGAATTTAGGGGCCAATAATGGATGACAATTTATTGCCCAAGATTAAGAAGTTCCAAGAAAGTATGAAAAATCTTGCTAATAAGACTCGTAGCCCACTAATACCTAAAAAGGTCATAGCAAAGCATAAAGCTCCAATAGTAAGTAAGCCAGCAAAGGTTGCGGAGAATAAGTCAGACAATAATAAGAAAATTTCAGTGGAACCAGAAATGGGATATGATATAGTAGAATATATTAAGAAAACCAAGGAAAATGTTTTGTTATTCGAGATGTGTAATTTACTGCAACAAAAGAAGAAACTTTTGGAAGCCTTGGATCCTCAACCTAGTAAAACTACAGAAAATGTACCATTAGATAAAGAGATAAATGAATCCGGTATTGGAGGAAATTCTAAGTCTCAAACTAAGCCATTCCTGCTGACCTTTGAAATATCTAATCTAAATGTACACAATTGTCTGGTAGATTCTGGAGCATATTCGAATGTCATGCCCTTGTCAGTTTGTAAAAAGATAAATGGGAAACCTACTCCCTTTGATAGTCAAAATTTTCAACTAGATAGGATGACAGTCAAGGTGGCCACAGAGATGAATAAAATTCTAATTCGACTAGAAACTGACGAAAGCGTTGGTCATTACATATATATTACGGTGGTGTACATCCCTGAAGCCTATGGTTTGATAATGAGTAGGGATTGGTATGAAAATATTAATGGGTATCTTGCAACAGATTGGTCACACTTGTGGTTACCTTAAAAAGGGTTAGGATCAGATTAAAGTACTTAGAGAACAACATGTGACATAGATTGAAGGAAAAAATGAACCTGTGAATTTCTTGCATTTAGTTTTGGGAAATTTCTTTTTAGAACTTGAACCGGGAAATTATCAAGTGGAAGAGGCGAATAGTGAATCATATGAACAATACGATCTCCTTTAGTTTTCTTGGACTGATAATATTGATTGTAATATAGTTAATTTAGTTTATGTTTCAGAAAATAGAACTAGTGCTTTAGAAGTACAAAATTAGTTTGGTTATTGTATTTTGATGGTTCTAAAACTCAAGAAGGATCAGGGGCCGGTTGTGTCCTAATTGATCCAGAAAAAAATAAACATTTTTTTATCTTGTAGATTAGAATTTAAATGCACGAATAATACGGCTGAATATGAAGCATTGATTCAAGGATTAAAAAAGGAAATTGAGTTTAAAGTTAGGAATTTAAAAGTATTTGGAGACTTTGAATTAATTGTAAAACAGGTCCGCAATACAATCCATTGTTATCTCCTCATTTAAAAGGGTATCAAAATGAAGTTTTGGGACTCATAACAAATTTTGATGCTTTTGATAATAATTCTATTCCTAGACTAAAAAATGCAACAACTGATTTATTAGCCACCTCTGCTGCAAGATTGGTGCCTATGAATAAAAAATGTTCAATTGAATTGATTTTCAAGTTATCCATACCTGATAATGTCACCAATTTGAGAGTTTTTGATGATGACCAGTAGATTTTGGAATTCTTAACCAATGAGGAAACTTTTAAAGGTGCAGTTATTTATGATGAGGAACACCAAGCGAATATTTAGAATGGTAAGTTCATACAAAAATGGGTAAATAAATTAGAGGGGATGTTTGATCTAAATAAAAAATTCTGAAGGCCATTGAATGTCAAAACACACAGCTCATCAATTTGGGGATAGAAGATGAACCCAAGTATGTTAACTTGGGGAAATGTTGTTCTCTAGGTGAAAGAAGTAAGTTCATCAATTTATTTCAGCAGTATAAAGAGTTATTTGCTTGGAATTATGATGATTTGAAGATGTATGACACTCGCATAATCCAACACATTTTTCCTATTAAAGCGGGTGTAAAACCTTCCCAGTAGCAGCTTTGAAAGATGCATCCTAAGCTGGAACCCTTGATTCAAACTGAAGTGGAGAAATTACTTGATGCTAAGATTCTTTTAAAGGTTAGAAACTCAAAATGGGTAGAAAACTTGGTACCAGTGAGAAAAATGTTAGGAGAAATAAGACTATGTGTGGATTTTAGAAATATGAATCGTGCTTCAGACAAAGACAATTATCCAGTCCCTCCAATGGAACAGATTTTGGAGATGGTGTCAGGCTACAAGTTATTCTCCTTGTTAGATGAGTTCTTAGGCTACAATCAAGTACTTATAATAGAACAAGAATGGATGAAAACCATGTTCCGTACAAAGTGGGTAACCTTTTCCTATAGGAGAATGCCCTTTGGATTAATTAATGCTGGAGGCACTTTCCAAAGGGCCATGGACATATATTTTCGGGGACTGATAGGACATAGTGTGGTGGTCTACTTGGATGACGTAACCTTATTTTCAAAGAGAAGAGAAGAACATATATATAATTTAAAACAAAATTTTGAGCATTGTTGAAAATGCCGTATCTCATTGAATCCCAAGAAATGTGTTTTCGTGATGCTGGAAGGAAATCTATTGGGTTATGTCATTTCTAAAAGGGGAATCTCCATAGACTCAGAAAGGATTGAAGCTATAGCATAGATCCTATTGCTCCACAATAATAAGTGTATGCAATCATTTATGGGGACCATTAATTTCATGCAAAGGTTTATGCCTGATTTTGCACAAATAGTCAAACCTTTGCAACAGATGGTTAAGAAAAGTGTGCATTTTAAATGGACTAACATAGATAATAATGCATTTAATAATATCAAAACAAAATTACCACATACACCTTCACTTAGAATTCCCAATTTTGATAAAGATTTCATATTGTACGCTTTTGCTTCTGATAATTCGCTCACAGCAATGCTAACACAAAAGGAGGAAGGAGGAGATGAATTCCCTATTTCATTTATGAGCACTGGTTTGCAAGGGGATGAATTGAACTACATCGCCATTGATAAGCAATCATACGTAGTATTTAAAGAGGTAAAGAATTCAGGCCATATATACTTAAGAATCAGACTAAAGTGGCAGTTCGTCACCCAGCAGTCCGAAGCCTCTTCGTGCAAAAGGAGTTGGGAGAAAGAATAGGAAATTGGGTTATAGATCTACAAGAATACAATTTAGAGTTTAAGACAGAAACCATTATTAAAGGAAAAGGACTTTTCAAGCTAATGTGTGAAAGTAAAAATGGTGAGGAAAGTGATTGGGAAAATGAGGTCGAAATTCATATGATCGACATGTGTCCCACTTTTACAGCTCTAGAATCATGGTATAGAGACGTGATACATTATCTCCAGCAAGATAATTTGTCGAAACATTTGAGTATAAATCAAAGAAGAGCACTACGGTTGAAACAAGCATCCTATGAAGTAATTAATGGAGTTCTTTTTAGAAATAACTATGATGGAGTCTTTCTCAGATGTTTAGAACATGAAGATGCAGCTAAAGTGGTTAAATAATTGCATGATGGTCCTACTGGAGGGAATTATTCAGGAGATACCACTTCCCATAAGATATTAAGGGTAGGATACTATTATCTAACCTTGTTCAAAGATGCACATGCATATGTAAGGGAATGTGATACTTGCCATCAAAGTGGAGGAAGACTTGTTCAAGTGGATGGGCCATTGCAACTAGTCATGGTTTTAGAACCATTTGAATAGTGGGGAATTGATATTATTAGAGAGATTAATCCTAATTATTCAATGAAACACAAATATATCCTTACAGCTACTGATTACTTCACCTGATGGGTGGAATCCATTCCACTACGAAGAATAAATGAAGATGCAGTCGTTGATTTCTTGCAAGAACATTTTATGACTAGGTTTGGGGTTCCAATTTCCCTGGTTTTTTATAATGCATCTTATTTTTCATCAATTAAACTTAAATATTTCACTAATTATAAAGGAATGAAGTTACATTATTCTGCTAATTATTATCCACAAGGTAATGGATTAGTGGAATCTACCAACAAAAATATCATTAGGATTTTGAAGAAAACCATCATAGAAAACCAAAGAGGTTGGCATATGGCTCTCCCAAATGCACTCTGGGCTGATAGAGTCACACCCAATAAATCCTTAGGTGTATCACCTTACACTCTATTTTATGGAAAAGAAGCCATTTTTCCACCAAACATTTTACTCCCGGATTCCCAATTAGCCCAAGCTTTAAGACGATCCAGTAGTGAAGTTTTACAAGTCAGAATCAATACCTTGCTCAACTTAGAAGAGTCTAGACTCAAATATAAAGAAATATTTAACCATCATCAGGAGATTTCAAAGAGATGGTTTGACAAACATAAGTATGGAAATAAGAGTTTTGAGGTGGGAGATTTACTCCTTAAATGGGATCACTCGCATGATGAAAGGGGTAAGCACACTAAGTTTGAACATCTCTGGGTTGGCTTGTTTTTGATTCCTGCAAAGTTAGGATCCTCAGCGTATAAGCTTTAGGATTTGTAGGGGTGGGAAGAGAATATGCCAGTTAATGGCTTGGTTCTCAAACCTTATTTTACTCTATGCTTTTGATTTTCTTTTCTGTTCATAAATAAACATTTTGTTTTTTCTTCTTTTTTTCCCTAGTTAGTTTTCCTTATTTAGATTAGCTTTATAAGAGTTTGATTTATTTCGATTTTTTTATTTTCTTTATTTTTAGTTTTCAAATAAGCTAGCACAACTTTGGATGTTTGGAGGACATTGGATTTTTGGGTAAACAACGGATATTTGGATTGCAGAGATGCTTATTAAATATACATGTAGCATGGTTCAAATTCTTTAAGTTGATTGACTATCTAAAGAGAGGTTGTGAACACATTGAAGTTCTATCTAATCCCTATTAAATAACTAAGGTCAAGGAAGTCTGGAATACTATTATGAGAGTCCATCAATTTCACACTAAAATATATCTTAGGAAGCTAACAGCAATGGACCAACGGAAAGGAAGCAGGGTGGACAGGTATATGGTATTTAAAATGATCCCAAGCCACAAATAAAATACAAAAGGATTAAAAGAGTCAATTCTCCCAGAAAGAAAGCATACATCAAAATACATACTTAATGAAATCAATATTAGATAATATTGCTCAGAGGTTCTTCTCCATCTGTGAGCTGAAAGCAAACTATATCTCACACAAAATGAACCTATGGATGGAAGAACCTAAACCAAGTTTCAAATGAAAGAAGCAATCCAGGAAGACTCAAAAGGACAAAAGTCCAAAAGCATCAAAAAAATGCAAAAGGCATGGGAATGAGGAACAAATGAATATGTCTCTCCACACTCTGTTACGGTCCTATAGTGTCTGAGCTATAAGCAATCTGAATGTAGAAGTAAGTGAACCTCATATCTTGGCCTCAGAATAGTTATCAAAACTTTGAAAACCTGGTTACCCTATCCTAGTGGACTATAATCAATGTTAAATTTCTAAATCTTGCATTCTTGGAAAGGTCTGAACATCTTAAAGATATCTTAAAATTTTGGGAAGAGTTGATTTAACAGAATACCATGAAGCAACTTTTGGTCGTAAAATTCAGTTTTTTTCAGAGATCTGTGCTCACCAGCTAGTCGTCAATTGTTGCTGCTGCAACAATTTCCCCGAAAAAGTTTTCACATTTTTTAGGACCTTGTTTAAAATTCTAGTTTTGTTTCTTAGGAACTTTGAGTTTGAAATCCAACATTTATGGTTTGGTATTATCTTGGGAAGGTTTCAAGAATTTGGTTTTTCACTAAGCTAGGAAATCTATTTTTGACCCACTAAAGTGGATGGTTTTTCAAGTGCTGAGCTGCTACGGCGGAAAGCTTCTTATGTTTCAGGCCACAACGGTGGGTGGATTTTTAGTATGAATATCGAAAATTCTTCTGATTAATTTTTATCCCATTATGGAAAATGGTTTCTAGTTTTTGAACCTTGTTGCGGCTAACTTATATTTTTTTCCCTCCGTTTAATTTGTCGATAGTCTAGCCACAATGGCGGGTGGTTTCTTGTCCTCAAGCTGCTACAATGGAGGTTTTTCTTAAAGCAGGAGCAGGTCAGTTGTTTAACTTCGATCCACTACGAAAAATGTTTCCTTGGGTTCATGTCACAATGATGGATGAGAGATTGTGTTGAGAATCGAAACTTCATCTAATTTTTTTTCACTGCCTTGTTGGATGATTCCTTATCTTTCTTCCGCAACAACAGGCGTGCTTTCAAGTTGGTTATCAGGATCTCCTTCAATTTTTGAGACTCGATACAGAGGATTTCTTTCCCTTTTGCTGCCGCAATGATGGAGAGGGTTCTATTCGATGACCCGATTCTCATCAGGATGGCTTCAACCATTGCATTTCATCCTTGGAGCCTCTACGATGGCTGTCGTCTAGAGTTTCTTTTTGATAGTGTCTTGACCACCGATCCGCAAAAGGAATGAGGGAATTTTTCTAATTTTTAAGCTAATGGTTGCAGCTATGTTGGGGTTATCAAACCGTCGTTATCGGGGTTGTTCTTTATTGGTTTGGAAATTTAAGCGTATTTTTTGAGCTATCGTTGGTGTTTTTACACTGTGAAAGGTGCGTAGGTTTCCGTTTTAGGTTTAAAAAGAGATATCCCCCTTATGTTTAGATTTAGAACCACCCTTGGAAATAATTTTGACCTAGTTGAGTCTGCCTCACCTAATCATAGTGCTTTATCAGCCCATTCATATGTGTTTTCTCCTACAACAGTTGTTAGAGCTCTGTCATTTGTGCGGAAATTATTTTTCCTACAGATTGGGCTGTTAATAACAGATATCCAGAGGATGAGGCCCATATGTGTAGGAATTTTGTTGCCAACATTTTACCCATTGACCTGCATCATGTTTCTCTTAACCTGATGGCTGAGGATAGCATGGTAATGCAGAGCATTAATGTTGTTTTGGAACAGTTTGCCTAGGCATATTATTGACACTTTGTTTTCTTCTCTCATTAAAATGCATAGGCTAGTTTAATGATGTAAATACTGAAATGATTTTTATGTTATTGCAGTCACTGCATTAGGACGAAGCTGTAAGAAAAAACAAAACAATAATTTGCAAGGAGGTTGGAAGCAGGTACAAATATATTTCTAACTAAGGAAGCATAGAGAGGAAAAAGAGAGAAGAAGATAAGAGAAAGAAAGAGGAGTCTATCCAAGAAAAGATTGCAGAACTAGATAGGTCAATACCTCAAGAAGTATTAAACCAAGGGGTGCTTAGAGAAGAACAAAGAAAGGAATATCAGGAATATCTGAGTGATGAAGATCCAGGACAAATCCCTATTTGGGACAACCCCAAGAGCCTCCCTCCTGCATCGAGCAGTACACAGCTTGCCTGAGAAATAAATTAGCATGACAACATAATGGGTTGACTTAAATGTTTTTTCCTTTTGACACATGGAAATGTAATTGTAATATTTTTTTGTATTTATCTCTTGACTAGTGACTACACTAGAAGAAAAATATTTGTAACCGAATATTGAGGAATCCCAAGGGGCATGCAAACCAAGATTCATTTTGAAATGTATAAATATAGGTGAAGTTGAATATAGAAGGACTTTCCACTAACATAGTTACTGAAGCTTGTTCTAAGAAGAACTATTTCCTTTTATAATAAAGAAGATGAAATTTTGCTGGAGAGAGTATTGCATAAGCCTCAAAGCATGTTCTGTAAATCTAAATGAAGAACTATCTATTTTTGTTAGCTCTATATACAATCTGTGAGATCGTTCCAAACCCTATGAACTATTTCTGAGTTCTAAATGATTTTATGTTGTGTGATGAATATTATGCAATAATGAATGATGATTGTTTTAATCCCACTGAGCTATCTCCATGTTAACTTTCTATTGTATGTATGTATTCTGGATTTATCAGTTATCTATAAAGTTCTTACGCAAAAAATGCAGTACATCATTTATTCTTATTTAATATCAATCTTGCTCCCTTGAGATAGGATATAATAGATTTAGATCATTTTTTTATGTTTTTATTACTTGCATGTAATCTAGGCACTTACATTTCATACATAAAAGATAAAATATATAAACAATGGATCAGGACGCAATTGGTAAAAGATATTTAAGAATACACTTTAACTCTACAGTAGCTGGACCTGAAACCAGATGGATTCTCCATACCGAACGATAAACTATCTATTTGGGAACAGTTATTGGGGAGAATCCCTTTTGTCGATACTTGGTATTTTTCAAGGCATCTACATGACCACTACACCAAAACATATGGGGGTGTACCACCACATAGGATTCATTCTACCAAGCTTTCAAAAGATGGATTTAGCCTCTATTTTATTCATCAAAATAGATGTTCATGTGGTTATAGTTGGGATGATTCCAAGGTCAACATATACAATAATATATATGTCTTTACCAAGATTTGACAACAAATCCATATTAAGGATTCTAAAAAGATACTTGGGCTTAAATTTAATTATGGTTTCCTCTATATTTTCATGATGAAGTTGAATTTTATGAGAGCACCACAATAAACCAAGCATTCTTCTATGCCCAATCAATGAAACGTATAAAAATTCCCTTGTTTCATTCGATTTCTTAACTTAAACCTTATCACTAACCCTAGTGCTCACAAACTACCTACCATAAATCCATGTTCCCCTTGCAAAACCATCCATAGAACATCCTTCTAATATTATTTGTATCATCACTCCATCTTCTTGTCCTTCATGATGGTTCCACCATCATAAAATATCATATCATGATGGTGCACACAACAAATTTTTACAATATCAAGCCATATTAAAACATTATAATATAAGGAGAAAACCCTTTATTATTGTAAGGAACCTCCATCCCCTAATCCTACTCCTCAACCCAATATCTTCCATCTTCCAAACCCCACAGAAGCATATCCAACCTTATTCTTAATGGCCAAAGAACATTTTGTAGTTCCACCATCATATCTCCTTCTTACTCACATTTGTTTAATAAAATATCTACTATCTATCATGATCTTGGAAAAGGGAAGACAAAAGAACCTCAATTCGCATAATTTTTTCAAGTTTCAATAACTTTCTTGTGCACCTCATTACTCTGATTATCATACGATATGGGTACAGCAAGCTGATCCTCACCTACTCATCAATCACTGTCATATAGTTACCTTTTCCATAGGGAATATTTGTGACACATTCAAATGTGATGTCTATCCACTTAATTGTTTTAACTTACTTCTAGTCATCCGATACTAGTAAGACTGAAATGCCCTATATAATGCCCATTGAAATTCCTATAACCTCCTTAAATATAGAAAAACATATAAGCTAACCTATTTTTCCATCCCTTTTCCCCATTATACTACAACACAACAAGTCAACTTGCATAGCCACCCTATTCGCACCTTTACTTTATTCCATTTCAACTTTAGTTGATTCATATCATTACAAAACCTCCACCCGCCAAGACTTTCTAATTCCCCCCTTTACCTTTCACAACCACCCATTAAAAAAAACTATTTTCTTAAATATGTAATCTTTGTAAAAGTAATAAGTCGAGTATAAAAAAGACATTCTCCTAAATATATTATATTTTTTCAATGTGGTTTACAATCCTCGAGATGGGTTGTGATGTCAACAGGAAGAATTTTCCAGGGCACCAAAAGAGGCCTCACCCTGTCATCTCTCATTGCATATTATAATATTTCAATTTCAAAATAATTATAATATTATTGATTTTCATAACTTATTGTTCCATGAAAATTAAATGCATCTATAAAAGTGTAACTCTAATACTAAAGTAAATTAATTTAGTGCTTCTCATTTTGTTTTACATAATGGATTCTCAATGATGTTGATCCTTGTGATGAGGAGTATAATAATAGTGAAAATGATGCGTATGATATGAATTTTTACATCACCTCTCTTTTATGGTTGTGCAACTGTTGGGATGATCATACATATCTTTCTCGTACTAAATATTATCATTAACATTTATATTAGTAACCATCACTGAAGAGAAATTTAGGTTTTTGGAGGGAAGATAGATCCATGAAGCCATTGGGGTGGCAAATGAGGGGCTGCACAGTATGAAGACAAAAAATCTCAAAGGGGCTATCCTAAAAATCGATTTTTCTAAATCCTATGGTAAGGTTAGTTGGTTATACATTCGTATGCTGCTGACTCATCTTGTCTTTGGTATTGGTTTTATTAGATGGATCATGAGTTGCATTACTACAGTCTCTTTTTCTATTCTGATCAATGGGGTGGCTTCACCTTTTTTCCATGCCGATAGAGGACTGCTCCAAGGATGTCCATTATCTCCCTTACTCTTCTTATTGGTGGCTGAAGCATTAAGTAGGGCCTTAAGGGAAGATAAAAGTCATGGTTCTTTGAAGGGCATTCAAATTCCCCACCTTCTTCATTTAACTCACCCCCTGTTTGTGGATGATTTCCTAATTTTCCACACAGGTACGCTGAGGGACATTAATACTCTTCAATATATACTGGTTATGTTCTCCAAAGCTACTAGGAGTGAGATAAATGTGAGGAACTCTACAATGAACTCTCACCTACTGTCGATTAAACAATATCAAGATCTCAGCAGGGTTTTCCCTTATAATCTGGATGAAATTAACGAGTGTCTAAAATATTTAGGGTTTTTCCTCAAACCTAACGATTACTAGAAACAGAATTGGAATTGGATTCTTGAAAAGATGGAAAAGAGACTAAAGTTGTGGAGTCATAAGCGGTTTTCTAGAGCAGGTAAAATGGTCTTGGAGAAAATAATATTGGAAGCTATACCTGTTTATTGAATTTCACTTGCTTGGATTGTTAAAGTTATTCAATAAGTAGAAAAGTAAATCTTCTTCAGTTTTATATGGAGTGTCAAGTAGGATTCATTGGTGACTCCTTGGGTGCACTAAGAAAATATTGCGGTACCTAAAGGACTGGGAGGTTGGGGTCTCAAGAATATTTTCTTTTTTGTTAAGTCTCTTGCAACTAAGAGGGGATGGCGATTGATAAGATATGAAATTATTTGGACACATGCTATGATATAGAAGTACTTAGCTCCCGATTTGGTTGAATATTAGATTAGGAATCCTAGAAGATCACATGTGGGAGGCACTGTGATTTGGAAAGCTGTAGTGCAATCCTTATTTTTTCTTGAAGACAAAATTGCTTGGAAAGTGGGGGATGGCAGAAGATTTAGGGTTGGTGAGGATCCATGGGCCTGTAGTGCAAAAAACATATAATTCCAGGCCACACGGTGGAGTCCCTTAGAAAGAGAGACATCATTTACCTCTACCAACTTGCTACTCCTATTCAAGAGAATTTATGGTTTCATTCATGGAGATCGGCTTCAAATTTTGGGTTAACTTATATTGATGAAGGGGATTTGGAATGCTACATCGGAGAGATGAATAGGGAACTCATTCAGTAAAGAGATAGGGAGGATGAACTCATCTAGGATGTTGACACGCTCAGTTGATACACTCCAAAGGTCGGTTACTTAAAGCTTAGTGTAGATGGTCTACAAACAGACCCTGTTTGGTGGTGGAAGAAACTGTGGAAAATAAATATCCCACCATAAACTAGGCTCTTCATGTGGTGTGCACCAAAGAACAAGGTTCCAAACTAGGACAATATCCAGTAAAGATGTTTTCAAGGGCTTGGCTGGTGTATGTTTTTCAAGGATAAGGGAGAGACAGTACTACATCTTTTCAGCAATGTGCCTTTATAAATGTTGTTTGGATAGATTGCTCGAATACACTAGGGCTGCCATGTTTCTATGAGGGTCCCACTTTACTACAAGATTGAGAAAACTGGAGGATGAGGGAGTATCAAGATGTGATGGTTTCTT
This sequence comes from Pseudotsuga menziesii, assembly GCA_001517045.1. Taxonomy (NCBI): domain Eukaryota; kingdom Viridiplantae; phylum Streptophyta; class Pinopsida; order Pinales; family Pinaceae; genus Pseudotsuga; species Pseudotsuga menziesii. The sequence continues at coordinate 247,799 of LPNX010395775.1, forward strand.
TTCCACTTCTAGTGTTATGGGGTGTTTGGATGGAGAGAAATAACCTTATATTTAGTGATAAATCCTATACACCTGCAATAACAACAAGCATCTCTTGTGTCTTTTTGAGTTCCTTTCCTTAATATATTAGATCTACTAGATAGAGGGAGGATTTGGTTGTTGAATTGGACAAATCGGTGCCCTAGGTTTTTTCGATGGAGCTGGACAAAATAATATTTTTGGTGGTGGGGAACTTTTATTTCTTACTGAGACACACTTCTATGAACTAGTAGCAGGCTTAGGGGAAGGTAGTAACAACTTCGCGGAACCCATGAGCCTCAAAATACTCTTGGTATTTGCAGCAGAGAAAGGATGTAGAAATTTAAATTTTATGGGTGACTCTATGAATGTTATTAATTGGATAAATGGTAATCAAGAATGCATAATTCTTATACTTTCCAGTATCTTATTGTTTTCCAAAGCGGTTCTAAACTCTTTTGTTTCCTTCTCTTGCCAACATGTTATAGGGAAAACAACCAAGAGGACAACACGACCTCGAAGGAGGGGGTGCCACTGATCATGGTCCAATGGAGGATTAGAGAACATAGAGAGGGTACTATTTAGGAGTTCTATCATAGGTCATTCATTGAATGATCTGTTTTTACTATATTTTTATGTCTCTATGTCACAACTACTCTACTATATCAGTCTATATGAACATATTATAGGATTATATGTTTTTTCTTAGCTCTGTAGGGTTGTCATAGGAACAAGTACAATAAATCATCTTACCTATTTTGAGAACAGTTTTTTTTTGTCAAGAACATGACATCTTATATTCAAAATAAATGTAATGGAACTATATGTGTTTATTGTGTTACTTCTTGGATCAGAAGATCCTATTCAAAATAATTTACTAGCTGAACTTGAAATACACTTTTAATTGTATCTACAGAATGTAATTTTGTTTTAAGAAATAAAATTACTCTTTTTTTCGAAGGAAAAAAAAAGTAACCCTCACTATGATGTAAACAATATTTTTATCAATGAAGATCTCAATGGTAGAATTTAGTGAATATCTTAATGGTAGTATCAATATTTTAATGAAATTAATTATGACGGTAATGTTGGCATCCTCGCACAAAGACAAAGGACTTTTTATATGCAATGCATGTTTTGCAAAACAAATTCTTCTTATAGAATTCAACAATGAGCACATGTTTATTAAACATAGCAATGGGAAATCCCAATGAATCCAAGTGGGATACCACAAAGGATAGGGGAACAAAACACATGTGTTTTGGTTCTCTAAACGTGTACACGTTTTGATTCTTTAAAACACGTACATGTTTTAAAGAAGAAAAATGCGCATGCATTTTGTAAAGCATTTTTTATTTCCCAAATCTAATCAAGATTAATGCGAGAACAAAATGAAAGAAATATATAGAATCATAAATACAGATATATTGCAAAGAAAATAATGATACCATAAACACATATTCTATTAAATGGTGGAAATAGAACATACTATATGTAAAACAACTAGAATGGTGGTAATTATCTCTGAGAAGAGATGTGGCCACTATGCTCATTAGTGCTAATATGAATACAAAAGGAGGTCGAAAGGGACTGTTTATCATAAGCATGAGGGAAAGAACCCTAAACGTCCAAAACATGACCCTAGAAGATGAATTGAATAATTTTTGTGGCTCGAAGGTGGTTAGTTGAACAATGAACTTCCCAGGCTTATAAATTTTGCATACGATGTCCGTTTGGGGCACTCAATAGATGATTGGAAAGGTATATATAATATTTTCAACTTTTAATTGGGGAAAAATGCATGTCATTGGAAACCCCCCCCCCTTGCCTCTTCGCACCCCCCACCTCAAATCACCAAAAAACGTTGTTTAGGGCCTCAAGACGACCCCGCAAGTTTGGGACCTAAAACAATTGTAGAAAATTACTAGGAAAATTCTAAAATGAAAAACTATTTTTAGCTAGTGGAATAGGTGGGTGGCCATTGATATACATCTGAATATTAGGCCCCTAACATGCCCTAATTCCCAATCACAACCACCTTAACACTCCCTCTCCCTCTCCAACTCAATAACACCACCTACCCCTAATCACATACACCCCCTATCCAACTACCTAACACAACCCTAACCCTGTAACAACCCCCCCCCCCCCCCCCCCCCCCCCCC
>LPNX010395775.1:250852-328531 GCA_001517045.1 Pseudotsuga menziesii
CTACACCTAACCCCTACACCTCTCTCACTCCCCCAACCACCTAACACTCCCCCTCTCTCAAACATGTATCACTACTGCTAATCACCCTCTCTCAAACATGTATCACTACTGCTAATCCCCCTCTCTCTCCTTAACCACACTCATACTATCCCTACCCATAAAAAACACCTAATCCCCTCTCTCTTTCTCTCATACTCCCTCCCCCTCTCTCTCTACCTCCCACCTTTCTCTCTCTACCCCCCCACCCCTTCTCTCTAACTGCCCTAATAATCTCTATGCCCCTACCCCATCCCCCCACCTTGATCTCTCTCTTTCTCTTCCCAAAAGCCCCTCCTCCCCCTATCCTAATCACCCAAACCACCCCCCTACTCACCTTCTCCCTCTCTACCCCCCCTCTCTCTCTATTACTCCTCCACCCACCTCACCTCTCTTCCTCAACCCCCTAATACTCCCCCACTCCCCACCTTCCTCTCTCACTCACTCACACACACCTCCTCCCCTACAACAAACCCCCTCTTCTCTCTCTCTCTCTCTAACAATTACTAATCCCCTCTCTTACTCTTTGTCCCCCCTATGCTTCCTCTTACCTATAATCCACTCTCCTCAACTCTCACTCTCGCTCTCTCGCCTACTCCTCCACCTACACCTAACCATCACCTCTCTCTCTCTCTCTCCTTGAACCCCCTAATAACCTCCCCACCTCTCTTTCTCTCTCGCACACACATAATCACAACCCCTAACCACCCTCCTACTCTCTGTACCCATAACCACACCCTCTCTCTCTCTCCTACCCCACCTACCCTTAAACCCATTTCTATTTATCTCTCCTAATCCTACTCTGCTTGCCACTTAATACACCCCACCTCCTAATCTCTCTCTCTCTCTCTCTCCCCAAACCTGTACTCCCCTTCTCTCTAACTTTCCTAATCGTCCCTAAACCCCTACCCATCCCCCCACCTTGATCTAAATATATTTCTATACCCCAACCCCTCTCTACACCTCTTTGCACAAGGATCTCTATCTCTTTCTCTCCCCCTATCCCTAATCACCCTCTGCACCTCAACTTTCGCTATCTTAGTCACTCACCCCACACCCCTTATCACTCTATCCCCCCCATTCTCCTTCCCTCGCTCTCTCATTCTTATACTCTTCCTTGTAAACCTAACCACCCTCCTCTCTCTCTCTCTCTCTCTCTCTCTCTCTCTCTCTCTTTCATCTCTATAACCCTTAAAAACCCCATCTCTCTCTCTCTCTCTCTCTCTCTCTCTCTCTTTCATATCTATAACACTTAATAACCCCCTCTCTCACTCTCGCAACCCCTACTCCTCCCCATGCCTTTAACCCTCCTCCTCATTTCTCTATCTCTCCCCCCCTCTTCCCCTTAACCCTTACTAACCCCATCTCTCACTCTTTCTCTCTGTTACTCCTCCACTTACACCTTACCCCCACCCCTCTATCTCTCTCCCAACACCCCAACACCCTTGTATCTCTCTCTCTCTCTCTCTCTCTCTCTCTCTCTCTCTCTCTCTCTCTCTCTCATTACCCATAAATCACCCTCTCTCTCCATAAACGCCCTCCTCTCCCTACCCAGAACCACACCCTTATCCCCTCTCTTTCTCTCTCCTACTTCCCCTTACCCTGCCCCTCTCTCTCATACTTCCCCTACCCCTACTCCTCCCACTTTTTGTCTCTCCTAATATCCCTTCCCCTACCACTTACCACCCACCATCTCTCTCTCTCTACTCCAACCACATATACCTTCTTCTTGCTAACTACCATAATCCTCCCTAAAACCCTACCCCCCAAACCCTGATATCTATCTATTTATCTCTCTCAACCCCCTTCCTCTCCCTTACCCCTAAGTTAAATTTGATAGATGTATGTGTTTTGTAGAGCTGAAATGTGTACGTAATTTGGTTTTAATGGCACCCAGACATGAAAGAAAAAATTGAATCTAAAAGAAACACACTCATGTTTCTTAACATTAAGATCAAGCCATGTCACATGTATGGGTATCATCACTCTTCCTATGTGTCTAATTCAGACCTAGCTTCGTGTTAACCAAACCTATGGTATGGAATATGGTAAACCATAACTAGCTAACCATCTCAACATTTTTGTCAATATGTTTTTGTTTTACCCCCTTGTTACTATATGTTGCACACAATAATATTTTATGAAATTTTTGACCAAGATAGAATTTTTTCTATAGATTCCAAATATATATATATATATATATATATATATATATATATATATTTCTATTTTTTCTTAATTTTCTTGTGTCATGACTCCTTAACCGGAAAAACACATTGTTAATGTTTTGTCCACAACTCTTCCATTTCTCAAATATTTTGAAAAAAAACAGTATGGTGCACTAAAGGACATCAACCTCTACATGCTATAAAAAACCTGTTTCAAAATAATGGCATTAATACCTTCAAAGGATGCACTCATGCTTGGAGTACCATGTTCGAGGTTGGATCACTTAGATAATTAAAAATAATAATAATTTTTGTAGAAAAATAGTGGTGAACGAGTACTAGTTGTTCTCTATATCTCTAGCAGTTTTTGTAAGTTGATTCCATCAGTTAGGACCTCTAAGGATGCACCCACAAAAACATTTACTTTATAATTTGTCCCAAAAATAAAATAAAAATGTCTATTAAAAAAGATCAAACTTTAGATAGTTAAAAACATTTTCAATAGGAAAAAATTATATATTTGTAAACGTCATTCAATTGCCAATATTTAAAAGCAACAAACTTTAGATAGTTAAAAACATTTTAAATAGAAAAAATGTTAAGAAGTACTCCATTATATGAGTAAATATTTAGACTCTAGGTGGAAAATATTGTTTGGATTTTGTCAGCAGGTTTCCTCATCGAGATATGAAGCTAATTGATGTTGTTAAGGACTTAGTACAAAATTTCTAGCATGATCATACCAGACCTTCATCTAGCCAAATAGATGTGCTAAAGCTGAGAAAAGGTTCTACTGAACATGAACCACACATCAAACACTTCCTTGACACGACACATACTGAACTCTATGAGAGATTCAGGAATGAGCACACACAATTGTACCTGGGCCAAAAATCATTTGAGAAATGTAAACCATGGTACTTTCGTATATGCATTGATCGAAACACCTACTATTGTAGATACCATGTAGAATATGAATATTTTTATGACACGTATAAACATATATTTTGTGATTTGCATACTAACATTGAGCATGGCTGCAATGAATCAGTAATACCACCGAATGCATCAAGAGATTTTATCAGAAACATCACGTATCCAAGGCATGAAAGAAAAAAATACTATGGAAAATCATGTCTATATGGGAATTGTTCCAGGTGCAGTAGGTTTTCTCTTTTAAACGGTTGCATTGATGGAAGTGATGAGCATTAATTTGGCAGTATGAACATTGAGATGTAGAGCTTCAATTACGTAACCTATCAATCAGATAATGTGAAGGAAAGTAAAAATAATGCATTGGTGAGTCATGGGCTCAAATGATTATTGCATGTTTTTCCTCTTACATGTTCAGTTTCTACATATACATTCTTTAAATGTCACCTTATAATATGAAATTAAGAGTGAATACTACCATTTCAACCAAGTCAACATCATTCTACATATTACATATAGGCATGGCCCTACGAGTAGCATTAACAACAGGATAATACAGAAGGAGAAATATTTTTACGTAAGTGAGGAAAGATGCCATGATCTGCATTATGTGCAACATTGTTTTTGAATTTTCTATGATCAGCTAAAGGAGAGAGATATACAAATGGATTAGCATTGGATATGGTCAGATGGTTGTGCATGCCTGTTAAAAAATGCCCGAGTATTCCAATGGATGAGTATGTTGCATAAGACTTACAATGTGCCACATATATGGAACTACTTTGAGTCCGAGAACAACAAAGGTGAGCATAATGGGGCCGGTGCCTACATCAAGACCACACTATGAAGGGAGGAGATGAGGTTTACGAGAGACCCCCATATCAAAGATGTAGAATCCATAGTTCAATGGTGATCTACAACAATGTAAGACCAAACTAAAGTGCAACATACATCAACAGGGGCAGGAAGGCCAGTTAGGAATTCTTGGCAAGTGGTTGACATAGATCAATCACATTCCTATAGTTGCGGCATAGTACAAGTAACATGTGGATTTCATTTGGTTCGAAGCTCAAACAACTCGCTATTTGAAATATGGACGCATAAACTTGCTTGCTTTTGCATCCCTTGTAGCAGTGGTGAATGGGATGAATGCGATTGCATGGATTGGGTTGATGATTGGGATCATGTGTCACTTATGTGTAGTCATTGAAAAAACCCACTTACAAGAGGGCCAGTTAGTGATTTGGACATACTATGACCATATCTCAGATCTTGTACAACCAAGACACATATATGTAGTTGTTTCCCTGAAATACAAAGAATGGGGAATGAATTATTGGTTGGAACGATGCATTTGAGGTAAGCAAATACTGAAAGGATCATTGATTGATGATTAAGGAAATGAATTTCCTATTGGATTGATGGTGGTTGAGGGTGAATATCTTACACTAAATGGGAAATCAAGAAGAACTAGTGGGCATGTATTCGTGGATTACAGACTAGGTTCTGTGGTCTATCACTTCACAAACTTGACTGTTGTCATGAACATCCATATATAGACAATGTAAAAAAATAACTCAACCAAGGTACATTAATTCTTTCCACATTCATAGCATGAGAGATTGATGGAGATAATTAGCAATAGAGAGGATCCAGATGTCTATATTAAATGAGATTGGGTAATTTTGCTTACACTCCACTGGGACGAAACCCTAGTTTTCATAATTGTCTTAGAGTCATGCCCAGGCTAGTCAGAGTCAGGGGGGAGGGGGGGGGGAGGCCATCTTGCACATAATACCATGCCACGATCCCAATGGAACCATAGTTTCATCGATTGGAGTCCCAGTTAATGTTCTATGGTGATTTGTAGCAGGACTGCAAAAGCCATTGATGGATGCTTCAGCCAATTCAAGGATGGGGTCCAAAAACAAAACTAGAAGGCAATTTATGAATCTATCATCTTTTGCAAATGTGTTTGGGAATGGATTCCATGTGCATGCCATCCCCATATGTCATCGTAGGGTTTTGTAGGGCCAGTGCATCGTTTCCAGGGTTGTATGGACCCCACTGGGGAAAAACCCTAGTTTGCAAAATATGGCACGGAGGAATTCCCAGGCCATGTGGAGTCAGGGGGGATGAAACCTTGGCCATAATTCTATGCCATGATCCCAACAGAACTGACATTTCATTGAATAGAGCCCTAGGGAATGTTCTATGGCAAATTGCAGTAGGCTTACAAAAGTCATTCAGGGACGTCTGGCCAATTCAAGATCAGGGTCCAAAAACCAAACCGAGCAGTGATTTTCGATTCCATTGGCTCTTGTAGGTGTTTTTGGGCATGGCCGCCATGGGAAAGCCACCCTCAACCACTCGATATAGGGTTTTACAGGGCCGGTGCATTGTTGCCAGGGTTGCATGGTGTTAATTTTTATCATTCAAGCTAGCATTATGTTAGGATCTTTAACTGAGAGAACAACAAGTACAGCAATCAAACACAAGAGACAATGAACACAAAGTTTTTCCTCAGGGAAACCATAAATGGAGAAAACCCTGCAACTTCCTTAGAGATAGAATCAGCACCAAAAGTAAAAACCCCAAAATAGTAAGATGATTTCCTGACATCAGTAACCTCTTTCTTCATTGCCCTGGTGTCTTTCTCTTCCTCGGCTATGTGCTACAACTGAGTGTGAGTGAGTGTGTGTTAAATACAGAGGCTAGCTCTCTATTTATACTAATTCCTGACATGACTAAACCCTACTAGGGACGACCTCTCTAGGAGAGTCTAATAACCCTAGTGTACCGGAACTGTGGGGAATTTAACCCTTAGACAATAGGAGGGTTACCCACAATAAATTGACATGTTTTGTTTACATTATAGATCCTCCTGAGAGGAACATCGGGGCATGACATGACTCAAGTATATTACAAATACATCCCAGAATAAACATCAGGTTACAATACATAAAAAATACAACTGAATATATTCCAAAGTTACATATTCATCAACACTCCCTCTTAACTAGGAAGTTATTCTCTCGACACAGTTTTTCAGCACAAGTCTTTTTCTCTGTATCATCTAGGTCATCATCAAGTTCTTATCATCTTCATCTTCAAGTCATTTCCATCTTCAAGTCATATTTATTTGGATTTGGATCATTACTCGATCTGGATCATCATCCGATCTAGATCATCACTCGACTAGATCTGGATCATCACTAGATCTAGATCATCACTTCTGGATCTGCATCATCACTCGATCTGGATCATCTCCAAGACATCATAACTAGATCTACATCATAGCTCGATCTAGATCATCACTGGGTCATCATCATATGTGCTATCTCATGATTCTTCTTCTCACAGGAAGTTCTACAGAGCCAACCTTTTTTCATGTTGGTTGTAGTCCTACCTCCTCGTAGGTATTTGGTAGCCATTCCATCAAAATGAAACATCTTGCATTCAAATAAGAAGTGTGTGTACTGTAATTCTCCTGAAATTGTAAGATCTAAAGTAAAGTTGCTACCGTGAGCCTTGGCTAACGGAAAGGATCGGGTTTTTTACTTCGGTTTTGGCCCATTAACAAAATAAATATAGTCGAATGTATTTGTTACAAGGATTGAAATCCTATATACAGTCCATTCAATTACCATCTAGTGATACAGTAAGCTTGAACCAGAACGATAGATAGTTAGGGGTTTTCGAAAGGCCTCAAATTACACATCTAAAGAAGTAGCTCAACCTTCAACAAATTGCTTTTGATCTTGGAATTATGAGAACACGTCCACAGATAGTGACATTTTTGAGATCCCACTTCATTCCAGAAAGCCAAACACAAAAAAAATCATTCTTGAAGGGTCTCAAATGTTGGGTTCAGTTTATATAGGAAAGAATACAAATCAAAAGAAAGCTCATCTTTCTAGTCTTTATCATTTTGGAATAAAATCCAAAACCATAATGTTGGCTCAAAAGAAAAAGGTTACAGATATATGATGAAAATGCCTAATTAGATTATTGATGGTAAAATGGGAAGAAACTCAAGACTTCCTTTTCCCTCGTCTATCATCTATCCCAAGTGTTGTTAAAATGGGAAGAAACTCAAGACTTCCTTTTCCCTCCTCTATCAGCTATCCCAAGTGTTGTTATCATTGAAGGTCATGAGGTTGAAGAATATGAGGTATGGTTTATCATGTTCATTTAATGGAATGTTATTTTTTTTAAACTTTTTAGGAGTATACTTCTCCTCGGAATAGTAAATGGACACGCGATAACTATTATAGAGCATGTCTAAATAGATCAGGGAACCTATTGTTCAGTAAACAATGACCCTTGACATGTTTTGGATGACATATCGCTTTAGTACTCATTCCATGCCTTCGTCTCGTATTTCAACTCTGGTTTCATATATTTTCGATGACATATAAACTTCCCACTATGGGTTATATTGTTTTTTTTTAACTGGATGTAAATGGTCAGAATATTAAGAGTCATATGCATTCAAGGATAAATTATTCTCTAAAACGAGGTTTGTATCTCCAAAGATTTGATCTCTCGAGGCTTGATAGAGCCTAGGATTTGGATCTATGGTGGTATTAAAAAAATTTCTGTTGTTTTTCTTTATTTTGGATAAAATTAAGAGAGAAATTAATGAAGTAGTCCATCGTGATGTCTTGTATTATAGTGGTATTTGAATTATGATTGAGTCCTTTGAAACTAAAGTTAGTGAAAAATTATTAAAGAGTTTTGTATGTTATATGAATTTTACTTTCAACAATATGAAAATTTTGCAAAAATAATAAAAATGAAGTTTGTAAAATTACTTTTATCATTTTGAACTTTTTGGCTAAAATTGAAGGCATATGATAAGTATTAAATTATTATTTTTTAATCTAGATATTTCTTAAGTTTTTTATTCTTTATATATTTGTAACTAATAAACTATATACATTTCTAGCTACTATGCTAATAGACTATATGTTTTATAGAATTGTAAAGGTTTATAAAAAATTTGAAATTTTTTAGTACTTATGGAATTAAATACATTTTACTTTTTAATTTAATGTTTTTGTGAATATGAAGATATTTTTATTATATATATAATTAAAAATAAACATCTATTAATTAAAATAAATAAATTAGAAATTAGAAATCATATTGATATTGTACACTTGTCTTTTTACCTACCCACTTTTGTCCACTTGTCTTCTTTTCTCATAACATGAGTTACCCAAGAGGCTACAGTTGTGCGCCCAATCCTCATTCTCAAAATATGCCATATTTCCTATTCTGAGGGCCCCACCTCCTTTGGCCTCAAGCTTGGATAAGAGATCCTCTACCTTATTCGCCTCCCTCCTTACGTGGCTTAAGGAGAAGGAACTATGGGTAGAAACGAGGCACCTCAAGGATTCCATCCTACTTGAGAGCATCCAACCGGTGGTAATTTGCTCCCCATATTTTCAATTGGAGAATTTCTTTGCCATCTGTATGATAATTTTGGAGTCACCCTCCAAAGTCACCAAAAACCATCCTTCCCTAACAACAAGCTTCAGTCCTTGGAAGAGGCCATCTAATTGAGTTGACTTGTTTGTGTCATTGCTAATATATCCAAAATAAATGTTCAAGGTTACCGCAAAGGTTTTCCCCTAGATGCACCATCGAAGTTAACTTTAAATGAGCTCAATGTCAGAGGTGACCAGATGTTTGGACTAGACAAACTGCAAATTTTGTCTTTCCTTTGCAACCCTTCCAGATCTCTCCTTCCTAAACCCAATCCTACTGCAATGCGAGCTTCACCCTTAGAGAGGTCCTTGTATGTATCCCCCCACTGAATATTTCTTATCCTCTCTTAAATATTTTTGACCAGATTATGCTAAACCTCCTCTTCATTGTGCTTCATATCCTGAGATATGCAATTGTTTCTCTCTGTACACACATTCCAGAGAACTGTCCCTAAGAACATCATCCATAATGTTCTTGGAATTATATTTGTGAAGTCCTTAACATTCCATTCCCAAAGATATTGGTTAGTATGACCTCGCATTCAATCCCCTCTCCGAAAGATCATAGAAACCCTATCCCATAATGAAGTTGTATAGGGACAACGATACAAAATATGTTACATGTTTTCATCATTCTTGAGGCATAAGGGGCATTGGGAGGGGCCCTCAATCCCCTGTTTCCCGAGGTTTTCTCCCATTAAAATCTTTCTTGTTATACACCTGAATGGCACCTCTCCATTCGAGTGCTGACATCCCTCATGTTGGCACACAAAAAGACACTTATGGATAGAGGTTTGCCCAAAACACTATAGCTTGGCTTATGATGAAATACATTCCTTATATACCCAGCTAGTTACTTTGCTATTTTACTACGTTGATCTATATTCGCGACTCTTCTATTATACAACTCACGAGTCATTCGCGAGTCTCGGTTGATGCAAGTCGCAAATCTATGTATTCGCAGGTTGCCCTTATGATAAGTCGTGAATCATTCGCAGGTTGCTCTACTACATAGCTGCGAATGTGTCTCTTCACATTTAAATATAAAACACATGCTAATGGGAGATTAGTTAACTCATTTAACTTAATTTCCTTAACTGTTACAACTTCCCCAACCTTCGAGAACTTCCTTATTTCACCCATATAAATACAGGCCTTGGGGAGGGTGTTAGAGACCTACATTTGGAGAGCAAAGTTATGCTGGTGGAGTTTATACAGAAATATTTGGAGCAGCAGAACTCAGAATCCTTTGGTTGTAGAGGAGTCCTTGTCTCAGGTGTTGGGTTGTAATCCGAACTTCTTCATTATTGATAATAAAGAGAATCCTTCTTCCATATGTGTTTCATGTGTATTGGTTTGATAAATGTTTATGCTTATGCATCTTATATGTGATTTATCTAACCTGCTTATATATTTATGAATCATCTTGTATCTGGAAGATTGTTTCTTGACAGGTGAAAGAGAAGCAACCTTGAAGACTTTGAAGGTGAACCAGAGCAGAAGAGGACTAGCAAGGATCGACCTTCAGTAATCGAGTAAATCTTTCTAATCCTCCTATTTCCTTTACTGCACTTTAGAGTCAATTGTCTACAAGTAGATTGAGTATGTTGGTAACCCCATACCTTAGGTTATTAGGTGTATAATCCTGTACAATAGAACTAGCGACTCCGTTGGGGAGCCCGAACTGTTGTAGGTTGTTTTCTGTCCCCCTGACCAGTCTTTGCTTGTAAGTCTTTATGTGATCTGTTATCCTCGTGCTTATTTGCTTCAGCATTTGAAAGTCTTTGGTTTTTCTTGGTTTTCTAGAAAAATTCTATACCCATTCGCGGGTTGTCTTTCTAGACAGTCGCGAATACAGAGTTTCATTCACGGGTTGTAATACTAGATAGTCGCGAGTCATTCATGAGTTGCTCTTATTGACAGTCGTGAATACTCCTGGAAGTAGGGATTTTTAAGATAAGTTTTGCTTGTTCTTTTCTTTGTGTAGTCCCCATTTCTAAGTGGTCTTTATTTAAGAATGTTGTGTAGTTGGTCTGAATATTGTTGGTGATCACATTTCTTTGCTTTTTCGGAAGCTCTTGAGTCTTTTTGCTTGGTTTATTTACTGTTTGCATACTGAAGTGTTTTGGCCTATTTAGGTTGTGGGTTAAAGTGTCTTGGTCCAGATCAGTGATCAAGGTCTTGGGCTCTGTTTTTCCAGTCTGTCTTCTGACAGTGGCTGGTTGTCAGTTGCCTTTGTAAGTCTGCAGTGATTCTTTGTCATTGGTAGCACCCAAGCTAGGGTTCCTAGCCTCCCTTTGTTGGTGGTCTTTTGGTCCTGTCAGCCTGTTTGCTTTAGTTGGATGCTTTTATACAGTTTATAAGTTTCAAGTTTGCTCAAGCATAGTGCATTGTAGATGCATAGTAGAGTTTTAATTATTTTTAAAAGTGAAAAGAAAACATAGTTAAAGCTTTTGCATTGTGATTTTTGCATAAGTAATGTTCATTTCAATTTAAAAATATTATATCAAAAACTACAAAAACATAGGCTTAGTTTCTTTCATCGTTGCTTTCAATTCATCAATACATATTTGCAAAAATTAAAAAGAAGTTTGCTTTTATAATGGTAATTTTGATTTGAATGCACCTTTACTTTCTTTTGTTTCTTGTTTGAGTCAAAACATCATACAGTATACCACTCCATTTCCTCTTGAGTAAAGAACAGCCCTTTAAAATAAACGTATAAATTAAAATTTACTAGTAAGTTTTGTTTTTTAGGGGCCTTTCACCTACTAGCTTAGGCTAGACTTGTAGGCTAGGAAGTGTAAACTTCCCACAAGTTATAAAACTCAGGCATAGTGGACCTTTCTTTAGGTAAATCCTTGAATTTATTGACTGTATCTGGGAAGCTCCTCTCAAACAGGAGTTAAGCACTAGGCCGCGTGGAGGCTTGGGCAGAGGAGATAACCCTCTGAATCCTTGTCAAAGTGTAACCCAGAAATTTTACGCATCTGGGGATTCTATCCTAGATAGAGTTTTAGGATTAGCTACCCTGCCCATGCGTACGAGTTCGGCTGACGACTATCCCCCCAGACTGTTGATATTGCCAAGGTAGCCTTTAGTCTCTTGTCTTTTTAGGGTTCATACCTAGGTAAACCAGAAGGCTATTTATGGTTCAACTTGAACGGGCTTGGAAGGTAACCCTTGTTGAAAGTGTAGGAGGGCAGTGGGTGATTCCTTCGCTTATGCCTAAGAACCACTTCAAGGATGCCAAGTAATCATCCATCAGCTTTCTTCGGGAAAGTATATCTTTTACCCTGGTTTGATTACTTGAGACTCTAGGAATTTTTAGTGTATGCTCTGTGGTTTTGCCTATGTTTAGTTGGCCTTAGGGTGTGATTTGTTAAATTTTTAATTCTGGAGGACCAGCCTGTTAGAAGGTCAAGAAGGTTGAGAAACCTTCCTCCTATCACTGCATTGGAGCCTCCACCTTTACCTCAAAGGCGAATATTAGACACAGACGATTCATTTGAACCTGTAGGAATAAGTGAAGTCCTTGGTGAACCAGAACTCATTGCTAACCATTTTGATCTTGACACAGTTGAGATAGAATAATTGCAGACTGACAAGTTTGCAAGAAACTTTAACACTCCCTTGACTGATTTAAACGATACTGTGATCGTTCAGGTTAGACCTTTTGATTCACCAGTGCTAGGTGTCCCTATGGGTAGAGTCAGGTCTTCTGCGGGAGAAAGTTCTTTTGTGTTCACTTCAACCCTTCCAGTTGAAGGGGTACTACCTACCCCGGTTAGTGCCCCTAGATCTAGTTTTCCTTCTACACCTTTGACTCCAGTGAGCCGGGTGGTTCAACCACCGGTTCACTCCAACATAGGAGGTACTTCTAGTGATATGGTTACTGGGATCCCCAGTATACCTTCTATTCCTTCTTCCTTCCCTTACACTACCGAGAGTGGTCCGGTAGGATCCTCGGCATTTGTCCAAGGATTTACTTGGAATGGAGGTTACATTCCCCCATCCAATCCATACATAGGTCCATCTCCTTCATATGTAGGAGTGCAGTTTGGGAGAAACACCTATTATGGGAAAAGCTTCCAAACCCATATTTCAGTCCCTTACATGAGCTCTCCCTTTTCATTGTTTAGCGGAGGGATACCTGCTCATGTTTTTCAGTCTCCTGTTTCTATGGGGACGGCCCGAACCTCTTATACTGTACCTCCCACACAAAATCCTATGGCTTAAAGATGGAATCCATTTCAAAGCAACCTTCCCACTTCATAACCAGTGGCTGGGGGAAACCCCACTTTTACCCATGGGCATTCGGGGGCAGGTCCCTCAAATCCCCAAGCTAGCACATTTACTACCCCGGTTAGGCCCAAAATTCCATTCCTTGAAACTTTAAACTTGCCAGACTTGTCAAAATTGATGAATGTCCCAGTGAGGCATGACCCTTTGTGGCCACCTGTTCCCACCAAATTGCCATCGGACATCCCTAAGTTCGAAGGTAAAGTTGGTGAAGATCCTGGGGCACATGCCACCACTTTTCACTTATGGTGTTCTTCCAATTCGTTGAATGAGGATTCAATTAGATTGAGGCTATTTTGGAGGACCTTGACAGGTACGGCGGCAAAACTGTATATTGAATTGCCTTCTGCTACCTTTAGTAGTTTCTGGGATTTGGCTAGTGCTTTCTTTAGCCACTTTCAGCTTCTGGTTCGATATGATTTTGGAATAGACTTATTGTCTACTTTTAGACAAAACAAGGCTACCCACATCTTGGATCATATCCAAGAGTGGAGGAGGCGAAAGAGCCTTATCAAAGCCACCATTCCTCCTGATTTTCTTTTAGAATGGTTCCTTAAATCACTCCTGCCATACATATCTAAGGATGTTTCCACATCAGGAGTAACGAACAAGGAAGAAGCCATACTTAGGGCCCAGCAGTTGGAATTGATTTATTTGTATTCTGGGATCTTGTATGAGATCATCCCTGAGGCACCGAGGCCTTCGCACGAGGCAGAGAAGCCTAAGCCTGGACCCCATGCCGATGGTGTGGTCGGGTCTGTTAACTCTCCCACCATAGAGTCTTTAACTAAGCAACTTCACCAGTTGTCTGTCAAACAGTCTATGGTGGAGGAAGAAAAGGATGCCCCCTCTCCTCAAAATGCAAATGTCTTTGCTCAAACCTCTGAGAAGGGCAATCAGCAGCCCGGCGGGAAGAAAAAGAAAGGTAAGAAGGGAGAGGGAAACCAAAACAAGCCAATGCTGATGGGGGAAAAAAAGAAAAGAAGAAGGTCAAGTTCCCTTGTAAGTTGTGCCAAGAGGACAATCTTACTCACCTTTGTCCCCTCATGGATCAAGCCCAGAAGCTGCTTAAAGCTCAACAACCGGCTGTCCTGAAGGATTATTTTCCCCAAGGATAGAACTTTGGTTCGGCTTCTAATGTAGCAGGGGGCACTCAAACTGCCCCTGACCCTAATTATATCAACATGGTTAGATCTTCGACTTTGTTGCAAAACAGGAACAAAAATTATGAGACTGAGACTTCTGAGAAGGGTAAAGTTGTAGTTGAAACTTCGAACCCTCTCATGATAGAGAAACCTACCGAAACTATGTCGAAGATACCGAAAGGTGTTTTCAAGAAGACCTTGCATAACCCCAATGCTAGGGCTACTTCAAACTACTCTGTGGTTGAATATTTAGCTCAAAACCCATGTGCAATGTCATCTTTAGAGGTGTTATAGAGTTGTCCTGCCCAGCGGGATGCTCTCTTAGAAGCTTTAGGTAGCATGGATTCTTCAAGTCTCATGGTGAAATTCAATCTATATGATGTAAAAATTCTCCTGCCTTACCATGTAGCCCTGTCAATAGATGTCGTCCATGGTGGTAAGACCATTGGAAGGGAAGTTGTTGATGATGGATCCTCTACATGTGTTATGTCCCTGGCCTGTTGGAAAGCTCTTGGATCCCCAGAGCTGGTCCCATCAAACACTTTACTTACTGCTTTTGATGGAAGGTCCTTCCATCCTCATGGTATCCTACCGGCTTTTGAGATTAAGTTGGTAGGAAAAGCAGTGTCTGTTGAAGTAGAAGTGATTGATGCTCCCTTGGACTATAATCTGCTTCTGGGAAGGAATTGGACTTATGCAATGTCTGCTGTTGCATTGGTTGTTCTTCATGTCGTGGTTTTTCCACATGAGGGCAAGTTGGTTACTGTTGACCAACTTGATTTTACTCGAAAAGGCTGTTTAGAGTATAAGGAATCCACTATGCCATTGGCTGATTAGGCCAAACCTGCTGCACAGAGCTTGCAGGCTGGAATGTATGCATCATTGATGGGCACATTTGACCTTCCAGCCCCGGTGAATTACATTGGTTCTACTAGTGTGGGGAAATCCATCGCTACGGTTGTCGATAGGACTGATCCTCGGGTCCTCCCAACTCCCCATGAACCGGAAGTGACCTTATCAGCAGTAGAGGTAGCTTATCAAGCCATCACTCAAGCTGCTGCCGATCCCATTCCAGATCCTCTAACAGTCTCAGATGATCTGGAAGAAGTCTATTTGCCCGCATGGACAGAAAACTCTTTACATTCCATAGATTTCTTAGATACCGTTTTACCTTATGATGAAGCTATTATGGAAGCCATGAGTGGACGTGATAAGATTTGTGAGGATATTCATCATCGATCCTATTTCTTTCCAGATCTGAGCAAGATAGAAAACTAGGAGTTTAAAGTGAGACTGTCAGATGATATTGAGGTAGCTATCAACCCTTTGCCTAGGGAAGGGGTGTTTGCTGAGGGGAATATGGCAAACATTTCCACCAATATACCTATCAATATCTCTGTGAACCCAGATGTCATGGAAAACATCTATATAGGTGCAAACTGCTCTCCGGAGGAGATTGCCATCTACACTGCCCTTTTCAAGGAATTCCGCGATATCTTTTCCTGGTCATATGAGGAGATGCCAGGAATTGATCCATCCATTTTTCAACATGAAATATGAACCTATCCTGATGACAAACCGGTTCGACAGAAATTAAGACCCGTGAACCCGCGTAAAGCAGCGGCTGTGAAGGCAGAAATTGAAACGCTGTTGAAAGCTGGTTTTATATATCCCATAGCTTTGACTGAATGGTTGTCCAACCCTGTTCCTGTTGATAAAAAGAAAGGGACTATTAGTGTTTGTACAGACTTTAGAGATCTCAATAAAGCCTGTCCTAAGGACAACTAGCCCACACCATTCATTAACCAGATCATAGATGCATGTGCGGGGAGTGAAGTGTTTTCGTTTATGGATGGTTTCTCCGGCTATAATCAAATCCAAATAAAATCGAAAGACCAACATAAAACTACTTTCATTTTCCCTTGGGGTACATTTACATATAGAAAAATGCCCTTTGGATTGAAAAATGCTAGGCCTACCTTTCAACGGGCTATGAACTTTGTTTTTCATGACATAAAAGCCATTGTCGAACCATACTTTGATGATCTGCCCGCACATTCTCGCAAGAGATTTCAACATCCAGATCATTTAAGGTTGATCTTTGAAAGATGCAGATACTATAAAATTCGCTTGAATCCCCACAAGTGTGTATTCTGCATCGAGTCAGGGAGATTACTCAGATTCATTGTGTCTAGTAGAGGCATCCAAGTGGATCCATTGAAAGTTGAGGCCATTGTAAATCTGCCTCCTCCTCGTTCTCTTAGGAAAATTCAAAGCCTGCAAGGAAAGTCCAACTTTATTCGACGTTTTATCGTTAATTATGCCAAGATCACTAAAGGTTTCATGCTCTTGCTTAAACAAGACACTCCTTTTGTATGGGATGAAACCGCACAACTTGCATTCGAGGCATTAAAAAAAGATTTGCTGTCAGCTCCTTTATTACATCCACCAAATTATTCTAGGGATTTTATATTATATCTGGCCGCGTCGGAGTCGACCATTGGGGTAGTACTAGTCTAGGAGGATGATAAGCTTGTCGAGCATGTCATTTATTATCTTAGCCATGCTCTGGCCGGACCTGAGCTTAGATACTCCCACGTCGAGAAGTTAGCCTTAGCAGCTGTCTATGTTGTGCAGAGGTTACGCCACTACATTTTACTGAGGACCACAACAGTAGTGGCGGATGTGAATCCGTTCCAATATGTTTTATCCCGACGGATTGTTGGGGGGAAATTTAACAAATGGATAGTCATTCTCCAGGAGTTTGACTTGTATTTCCAGTCCGCTAAGTCTAAGAAGTCCTTAGCTTTTGCTGAGCTTATAGCAGAATTTCCCACTGAAGAAATGTAGCGGTTGAGGATGACTCATTCCTAGATGAGCACATCTTCCTGATATCCACCTCTGATCCTTGGTACGGGGATATTCTTATATATCTCCAGACTTTGAATTATCCTACCGCTTACTCTAGGGAGCAACGACGTAAGTTACGCCTTCATGCCAAGAACTATCTCATTATAGGAGATACATTATATCGAAGAGGGGTAGATTCCGTATTGCGTCGCTGCCTTACTCATGAGGAAGCAGAGATTGTCCTAAATGATTCCCATAATGGAGCATGTGGGGGTCATTTATCTGGGTTAACAACGGCCCAGAATATATTGCGTGCTGGTTATTTCTGGCCCACGATATTTAAAGATTGTGTGGAAGCCATGAAGCGCTGTCATCCATGTCAGTTTTACACCAGAAAGATGCGGTCGCATCCTGCTCCATTATTTCCAGTTGTCTCGGTAGGCCCCTTCATGAAATGGGGGATTGATTATGTGACGTGCAATCAAGTTTCGGCTGGGGGGCATAAATACATCATTCTCGCTGTTGACTATTTTACGAAATGGGTAGAGGCAATGCCTACTTTCAAAGATAACGGGGAAACTGCAACTTTCTTTGTTTTAAATCAAATTATTGCAAGGTTTGGTATTCCCAAAGTGATTGTCACTGACCATGGTAGTCATTTTCAAAATAACATGATGACGGAACTTACCACCATGCTCAGATTTTGACAAGAACATTCTTCTCCATACTATCTGCAAGCTAACGGTCAGGTTGAGGCTGTCAACAAGACTTTAGAAACTATCCTTAAATGGACAATTGATGCAGCCCATTATAATTGGCACATCATGTTATATCCTGCTCTTTGGGCTTACAGAACTAATGTCAAGACTGCCATGGGTTTTTCCCCTTTCCAACTCGTTCACGGGGTGGAAGCAGTTACTCCGATTGAATACGAAATCTCGTCTTTGAAGATATCCATTCATGTGTTACCTGATACGACTGAGCTTGAGGAACGTCTGGTACACTTAGAACACCTTGATGAACAACTTAGAGATGCGTTGACTACGAATCAGGCTCATAAAAATAGGGTTAAATCTCAATATGATAAAACGGTCAAACCTAGGGTTTTCTCTGAAGGGGAACTTGTCTTGCCTTGGGATCAAGATAAAGAACCTCTGGGGGCAGGAAAATTCAAGGATATGTGGTTAGGACCCTATGTCATGTCGAAGGTATTAAGTAACGGTGCATATGAATTAATTGATTATGATGGGAATAGGTTGCCTGAGCCTAGAAATGGGCTCTACCTGAAAAAGTACTACACTTAGGATTAGCACTTTTTCTTGTATTTTAGTGTATGTATTTTTTATGTACATTAGGTTGTCAGTTTTGTTTTTTATATTAATCTACTGCTTGTTGTAGATGTCTTCCGAAATGTATGTAGGTTTCGCTGATGGCGCCAACCGTCACACTTGTAACCTGGCTTCGACAGCATGGGTTATCTATTCTCCCTCAGGACAGCTTGTTGCCATGGGTGGCGCTTGTCTAGGTCCTGCTTCTAATAATGTTGCTGATTATAGGCCTATAATTGAGCTCCTATGGGATGCTTTGTCACGTGGCATCACCCAGCTTGAGGTTCGTTTGGATTCTTAGTTGGTAGTTTCCCAACTCAATCGAGCTTATCAGGTAAGAAATCCTACATTGTTACGTCAGTTCATGCAAATTCGTTTATTGGAAAGACATTTTGAAGTTATTACTTTCAATCATATTCCACGTAACCAAAATTCATTGAATGATGCATATGCTAATTATATTTTGGATTGGAATCTCACACACATTTCATAAAATATACAACAAACATGTAAAGAACACTTGTAAATAAGCCGACAACCAAATATATATATATGTAAAATATTTGTCTGTAGATAGATTGAGTATGATCCGTAGATCCCATCATATACAAAATATACAACAATGTGGATCATCATCCATCAAAATTCCCTAGAACTAAGCCTGACCACCCTGGCCACTGGGACCACCTTGGTCCCCGTGATCTCTATGCACCCTAGCTTCCTCAGCCTCCTCAGCCTCGGCAACCTCCACGACATCTCGATACACAAGTACTACTCTAGCTACTCACCTAAACAGACGTAGCCAAATCGGTGGAACCCCTACTACAAACTCCTGCATGGCTGTAGGTATATGCTCAATCCGTATCATAGATACTCGCTGGGACAGCCTGGCTAGCTTCCCCTCTAGTACCCGGATCAATCCTGGGTCTCCCCGTACAACCGGACACACGAACATACGCAGGTGCCCTTCAGGGCAGACTGGTCCAATATCTGCATTTTGACACAGGAATAGGATTAATACTTGTACATATGTATATATTCTATCATTTTAAAATTCATAAAAATTTGAAAATGATAAAAAATAAAAAATTACTTACCCATCTCGCCCCATATTCCTCCTGGAGGGACGACAAGGTCGGGATCACCTCGGAAATCCATCCCGGCGTATGGAAACTGCTCTAGCGCGGGCAATTGTCATTCCCACCATGTATAAAAGTCATCATCGTAAACGTTGTGTACTATGTCTCCTCCTCCTTGACAGAGGAAGATGTCTCCCCAATGGCTCAGCCTCGGCTGACGTGGAGACCTGACCTGTAGTGGTATAGCAGAGCTCATGGCTGGTACTCTCGAAGAAGAAGAACGCCACTAGTATGCTGGCATAACCAAAATTCTTGCGTCTTCCCCTTTTACAGTCAGATAGTTGCCTCTTCATGATGGGGAGAACTCTCGAGCACCAATCATAGAGAGCAACTCTAAAGTAGTCAACTGCCACCCTCATTTGATTCCTAGTGGCCATATGTAACCCTGTTGACCCTGCAAGTCTCACAATGGTACTAGCTAATACCTGGAGTGTGAAATCCTGGATGTCTGCAATAAGAACACTGCTGCCCTTCTTCTGAGTACCCGGTGAACAAAATATGTCAACATAGTTTTGGACACTCAAGGGGTCCCCGCCCTGGCCAGTGCCCTCCAAATTCACCGGTGCCCCCCGTTGTGACAACCCGGTAATGAAATATATATCTTCCACAGTTAGCTCTAAGGTCTCACTTTGAAGATTGAACATCCCCATATCATGATCCCAGTAATTGACCATGAATTCCAGTAAGTGGACATTTTCCCGCATGGGCGATGTACAAAAGAATTTCAACATCCCACATGTCCTCAATGCTTAGATGGTGGGCATGCTTTGGAGCGCCGCATGATCCATGATTTCATGTTCCCTTTCTCTCCACTCCAGCACCATATTTTTCCTGGCAAATACAACAAATTGAGTTCAGTATTCCATAATAAAATTTTGAAAATCTTGCATATTTTTAAAATTTTACCCCACCATGCAGCATTCACGACTGTCCATTGGGGCAGGTCGCGGATTATTTGCTGTTGTCTAGTTAGACAACCTGCGAATGAAACGCGTACTCGCGACTTGCATGTTTAGCAACCCGCAAATGGGCACTGATGTAGTTTGAGATGCTGCAAGATATTGAATTCACCATTAAATTAAATATTTGTTTGGATCAAATTGATGAGTTCAGGGTGTAGACTTACCTAAAGCTGACGGTCCAATTGTCCACGGAGATCGATCAAAGGTAGAGGGTAAACTTTCCTTTTTGGTTCAAAAAGTTCAAATTGTGAGAAATGTTTTACTTTTCAAGCTATTTATAGAAATAATATTTCATAAAGTGGGTCTTTTTATATAGTTTGAAATGTCATTTCACTAATATCACCCTTTTTGTGCCTTGGCACAGGTTTATCCACTTTTGCAAAGTGTTGTTGCTTCTATAGGGTGGTTTTTACAATTTCCAACACATGTTGGCATCTTTTCGCTCCACATTAACCTTAGTATTTAACACTTTGCCACGGACTATGGTATTCTAAGCCATTAGTCCCTCGCCTCTACCATTGTTCTTCCGTGGCTAGGGTCCTTATTTCATGAGTATCATCTTCATATGCCCTTGTCATCCTTTGGTACTCATACCGTCACTATTTTAGGCCTAGGGGTTTCCTCATAGCTATTTTTCACACCAAATAGAGCTTGTTCTGAATCTCTTTTTACAAGCTATCCCTTTATAGGACTCCCCGCCCTTATGGAGTTTCTTTAGGCCCAGGTCTGACTCCTTCAAAACAGACTTGACTGTCGAGTTATCTCGTCCGTTCAAGCTCGTTAAGAATATGTGAACAGGCATCCGCATTGGTGGTAAGTTATCTCTTTCTCAGACCATGTGGAATAATACGAGAAAGGATCACTCTCTTTTCTTTTGAATTGAGAAGAGTATTCTCAGGTATAGATTTATCACTTTTCCGAACCTGAGGGACTAAATTTACGGAAATGGAACACCCGGTTTGAGCTTAGTTTTCTCTTTTTCGTGCTCTGGACCCAAACATGAAAAATATTCTGAGTGTACTTTGTTTCTTTGTCATGCTTGTTAAACACTAACGAACAAAGCAACGATTTTATTGTTGTAAGCCCCATTTCTTGTAACCAAATGGATCTTTCCGAGTGATCTTGCTTTCCTTCACACTCGTAAAACTCAAGCTATTTTGTGTTTTTCTGGAAGGAGCGTTGGGTAGGTGGTAATTTAACCTTTTTCGGACCTCCCTAACTAAGTACGAAAAAGGTGCACCTTTTCTTCTTCGGAAGTTAAGAGAGTTCTTCTGTGGTTTTGTTTTATACTTTTTCGGCCTCAGGAGACTAAATTGGAGGAAAAAGGATCCCCCTGGAGTCTTCTTTGGCATTTTTAGACTCTCTAAATGTGAAAACACCGTCTGAGCATGTACTAGTTCATGCTCATTAAATCCACGAATCAATGAATCAAGAATTATTTTCCCATCTCTTCAAGCTTGTTAAAAAATGAAGAGGTAATCGAGTTTACTTTCCTGGACTCGTTAAAATTTAACAAGGAAGGTAAGGAAGAAGTTTTCTCTTGTTTTCAGTAATGGCAGCATGTCATCCTTGAGCATATCACTCTTTGTTTTTCGATATCCATGTTTCAGTGTCCACTTGTGTTCATCTATCACTTTGAGTTTCTTACTCCTCCTCTTGTCCATTTTACCTGGGGAATCTGATCATGTCTCTTACATGACAGATAAGTCTAGTTGTTCCATTTATAAGTTATACGCTGCCTTAGGTCATCTCTGTGTTGTGCTCCCTGTTCAAGGACTCTACCCAATGTCTGATCTATAGCCTGATCCCATCATTGTTATTTCTGTTATCTATTTGTGTCTCCATTCTTTTGCCCAGTTCGTAGTCACTCTTGTGATCTGTTGGAGGATTTGTTTCCTTCCTTATCACAGCATGGTTCTGTTTTCAGTACTTCCTGATGGTGAAGACCTAGAGTTTTTGATGATGGTACCTATGGATTCACTTTCATCATTGGTGAATTCCTTTGCTTCAGTTGTCAATTATCCCTTATTGGTTGACAAACTGTTGAATCCTTTTCATGTTCGAATTCAGCTTACCCTTATTCACATGGCTTGGATTTTATTGGTTCTTTGGGATCCTTTATGAAGACCTTAGTCCCTCACATATGGACTAAGTTGTGCAAGATTATGTTCGATCTATCTACATAGCTTCCAGATATCTGCAGACTCATCATTATTGTATATTGCGGCTTCAATCCAACTTTGTAATATATGTGGTTCTATACCCATATCATATGATGTCCTCAAATATTGTAAAGGAGCTAGTGTTCCATTAAATTGAACATAGTATCCTCAGATGTAACTTTGTATGTGACATTACTATTTATTTGTTTCAGGTACTCTCTCTGTGCCATTGGATTTCTGAGTTCTCCAACGATAAATATTATAATGTATTTCGGCCATCGCATTCCTCTGACCTCACACATTAGGGGGCATCTGTTATAGACCTAAATGGCACCTCTCCGTCCAAGTGCCGACATCCCTCATGTTGGCACACAAAAGGAAACTTATGGATAGAGGTTTTCCCAAAACACTATAGCTTGGCTTATGATGAAATACATTCCTTATATACCCAGCTAGTTACTTTGCTATTTTATTATGTTGAGCTATATTCACGACTCTTCTATTATACAACTTGCAAGTCATTCGCGAGTCCTGGTTGATGCAAGTCACGAATCTATGTATTCACGGGTATTCCCTTATGATAAGTCGCGAATCATTCATGGGTTGCTCTACTACATACCCGCGAATGTGTCTCTTCACATTTAAATATAAAACACGCGCTAATGGGAGATTAGTTAAATCATTTAACTTAATTTCCTTAACTGTTACAACTTCCCCAACCTTCGAGAACTGCCTTATTTCACCCATATAAATACAGGCCTTGGGGAGGGTTTTAGAGACCTACATTTGGAGAGCAAAGTTATGCTGGTGGAGTTTATACAGAAATCTTTGGAGCAGTGGAACTCAGAATCCTTTGGTTGCAGAGGAGTCCTTGTCTCAGGCGTTGGGTTGTAATCTGAACTTCTTCATTATTGATAATAAAGAGAATCCTTCTTCCATATGTGTTTCATGTGTATTGGTTTGATAAATGTTTATGCTTATGCATATTATATGTGATTTATCTAACCTGCTTATATATATATGAATCATCTTGTATCTGGAAGATTGTTTCTTGACAGGTGAAAGAGAAGCAACCTTGAAGACTTTGAAGGTGAAGCAGAGCGGAAGAGGACTAGCGAGGATCGACCTTCAGTAATCAAGTAAGTCTTTCTAATCCTCCTATTTCCTTTACTGCACTTTAGAGTCAATTGTCTGCAAGTAGATTGAGTATGTTGGTAACCCCAGACTTTAGTTTATTAGGTGTATAATCCTGTACAACACTTCTCCTAACTAGCAGCCAACAACAGATGGTTGTCTTTGTCCAAGGATTCATTTCCCAGATATTCTTCCATGTTTCTTCTCTCCCTTCCTCGCTTCTAGTTCATATGCAATAGGATTCCTTAATGCTAAAAGTAACTTTCGGTTGGTATCCCCACCTTAAATTATCCTCTCCCATTTTGATGTGAATGTATCTCTCCTGGAGAATATCTCCGAAAGAACGAAGATCCTCATAATTTTTTAGTCTTTCCTGCTAGTCTTGTCCCAAGTACTTCCTATGGCCATCCATAGGAGGATATTCCCAGTAGTGACACACCTTGAATTTTTCTTCTTCCATCCCTCTAGCCCTGATATTTTTCCATCTAGGGTATTCCCCTATTTTTTCATGTTGATTCCATGAGTCATCCCAGAGAATAGCTACTTCACCATCACGTATTTCCTAGAAACTATAATCCTGAACGATATTTTTACCAGACTGAGCTTTCATCCATATATGAGGTCCCATCCTTTCCTCATTATATCTAATCATATCACTAGTTGGTATGACGTGGGCATATTTATCGTGCCACAATGTCACCCATGGTTCCACATTGTAATTGCACTATCTGCACCATATCTTAGAACCTTGAATTTCACTCATAACCTCTGGGCCCTTGAAACCAAAATCCCCTTGTCCTTGGGATGACAGACTTTGTCCCAACCAACTAGGGAAAATTTAGCCCTCTTTTTCCTTCCTCCCCATAGAAAATTTCTTTGGACGCTTGAATTTTCCTTAATAACATTCTTTGGAGCTAAGAGCACAGAGAAAAGGTATATGGGCATTTCCTGGAGAACTATTTTAAAAGAATCAAACGACTGGCTAAGTTTAGAGGTCAAAGATTCTAATTTTCCAGCCTACTTCTACATCTATCTAGCAGATCCTTCCAGGAAAACTTCCCGGTAGTTCCTTCAGTAAGCGAAGCTCCCGGGTACTTAGAAGGAAGAGATCGTTTTGAAAATCCGAGGATTTAGATTATATTTCTCTAGGTAGTAATGGATTTATTGAAGAAAAAAACTTGCAACTTGTGAGATTTAAACTCAATCCCTGAAGCCCTAGAAAAAAAAATTAAACTTTTCTTAAAGGCTCAGGCCTCTTGGATGGAAGGGTGTCCCATTAACATAGTGGCATCCATGAACTATTGATGTGTTTGTTTATCCATTCCCTCAAGGATATTTATCCCATGGATCTCTCCTCTATATGATTGATCCTAGAAGAGCTTGCTAATCCCTTCTGTCATTAAGATGAAGAGAAAAGGGGACAAAGGATCCCCTTTTCTAATTCCCCGAGAGGGATTCCAAATCCTAGTAGGAGATCCATTTAGTAGAATAGAAAAGAAGGGAGTGGAAACCAGGTTCATTATCAATTCTATCCATGTCCTTCCAGAACCAAAGGCTTCCAAAATACTTTTCATGTATTTCTAACTTAGTTTGTCATAGGATTTGGCTATATCAAACTTAACTAACATACCTGGTTTCTTGGTGACATTCAAAGAATGAATGGTTTCTTGAACCAAGATGATCCCGTCCAAAGGCTTCCTTCCTTCGATGAACCCGATTGTTCCAGGATAATCAAATTGGGGAGGAGCGGATTTAGCCTATTAACAATAACCTTAGTAATGATTTTGTACATGACATTGCATAGAGTTACGGGTCTCAACGTATTGGGGGTGTAAACTCCTTCCCCTTTCGGGACAAGGGTTAGGAAGGTAGCATTAAAATACTTTAATACCCCTTGGTTTCTTCTTGATTCCTCCACTATTTCCAAAATTTCCTGTTTAATCAAGTCGCAAAAGAAATAAAAAAATGTTATGAAACCATTTCATCCTCGTGCTTTCCCCAAGGCGACCTGGTTCATTGCTTCCTCAACCTCATGCATATAAATGGGTTTAACCAACATCTGATTATGATCTTGGGTTACTAACCTGGGAATGAGTCTTGTAATCCTTGATATCTCCTAGCTTCTATCGCCTTGGTCCTCCATCATGATTCCCTCAAAGTGGTGGACCAATTATTCCTCTATTTCTCTTATGGATTCCAACTAAATTTCGGTAGTCTTCCTTAATTTATAAATATTTGACTTTTATCGATTTTGGATGATCATATCATGAAATAATTTGGTATTATTCTCCCCATCTTGCACCCATTGGTTTCTTGATTTTTGTTTCCAGAAAATCTCCTCCTGTCTTTCCCTAGCCTCAATCTGATTCAGCAGATCTTTTTCCTACTATATCAGTTCTTCATCCCACATTTCATCCATACCTTTCTTATGAGTACTCTCGATAACTTCCAACAATATTTTCTTATCTTTGAAGTTATTCCCAAAGTATTCCTTGTTCCATGTGCAGATCCTAGCTTTAATATCCTTCACCTTTTGCTAAAATTGATACTTTCTTGTTCCCTTAGGGGGTACCAATTCCTACCACCATTCTACAACAAAATATTTAAAGTCTGGTGTTCCATAAAAAATTGTTCAAATATGAGAGGATTTCTTATTATGTCATTCGACCAATCCCATTGTAGGCTTATGGACCAATGGTCATAAACTACTTTCAGAAGGATAGTAACACTTATCTCCCCCGTGCCTCTGGAAATGTCCTTTATGACCAGGAATATTTCAATTCTAGAATCCACAAGGTGTGTAACTCCTTATCTATTATTCCATGGATACCACCCATTCCCTGTCTCGATATCTATTAGAGCACTATGTACCACATAGTCACTGAAAGCTTCTTGGTATCTATCTAAGACCCTCCTTCCCCGCTTTTTTTCCCTGAGATAAGTTATGAGGTTAAAGTCCCTACCTATTATCCATGATTTGTCACCTCCTTGATCTTTCATCCAAGTGATAAAATTTAAAAATGTTGGTTTCTGAGGAAAGGTGCTTGGGCCATAAACATTCACCAAGGTACCCTTTACCCTCATATCTAGGATGGTGAAGCTGGTAATCATTGATAAATGATTGGCCCTCAAATATGATAGACATATGCGGTCTAGTAGCCATATAACTACTAAAAATCCAACCATTCCCAAGGAATCCATCGCCATAACCCTACTCCCCCTTCTAATAATTTGTCCTAAACTCTCCATGGTTTCTGAATTGCACTTTCTTTCTTGTAGAAAGAGAACATATGGCTTTTTCCTGTTTAACCTTCCTCGCTAAGGTCTTTATTTTCATGGGATGATTTCATCCCCGTATGTTTCAGGACACTATCTTTTATTGAAGTAAGAAATTGACAGTGCCCCTATACATGTTCCCATATTCAATGCAAAGTAAGAGATTCTCTTTGAATCCAATACCTAGTTGGTTTGATTGCCTCCTTTTTCAGATGAAAACCACGAGGCTTATGGGACAAAATCCTTCAATACTGTTGGGCAAGTTTCTTTTCCTCTGTGAACAGTCTCTAAGGTTGATGCCTTTAATGTGCCTATATGCATCGTCTGTGGCATATTGCTTGGTTTTTCCATTAGTTTTGGAAATCTAGGTCATGCATTAGGGTTATGAATTTTATAAGATAATGATCTTATTTGAAATCTAAGTCTAAACAAGATTTGCAGTTTGTTCAGCTTTAACAAGCTCAACAATTATGCAACCCTTGCTTTTAACTTCCTATATTAGTTTTGTGTTGTATCAAGGGTGAGTGTTATCAAGAGACTAGCGGGACTATGCCTAATTTGCAATGATAATCATAAGCATATTCAATGGAAACATATTCATTGGAAAATGCAAAAACAATAGTTATTTTGTTTCTTATTGATAGATTTTTTATCGAGACTTACAATACCATTAACATGGCATTTTGATGATTTGTGGATATGAATATGAATTTTTTGATTTAGATAAAAACTACTTATTTTATAAGGATTAGTTTCTTACTTATTAGCACTTAAATTTTTTTCATATAGGTAACCATTATATGTAAAATTTAGGGGCTTTGGGGAAGTTATATTATCCAAGGGATTCACACTAATGGTGCTTCCCATTTTTAGATGGATTCTATTTTTTCCTTGATTATTAGATGCAGTCAAAATGGCAATATAAAACTTTTATATTGTTCAACAATATTCCTCCAAAAGTTGAGCATCTCATTTTCATGGGCATTGTTTGGATTTGATTATTGTTTTCCAATGAAAACATATATTTCTATATCTCAGAGTCTTCATTTTGTGCAGCTTCACTTTGGCATTCATGTCAAAATATTTGAACCCTCTATTTAATGGAAATTGTTAATGGAAAAATAATTGAATAAAATGGAATAAGACTTTTAAACCCTTCCCTTTATAAATGTGCTATGATTTGAATAGAGAATCATCAGCATGAGATACCTTACTCCTCTGCCTTTGGAAATGATTTAGGATTAAGAAGCTTGATGGTATGAGCATCTCCAAAAAAAATCCACTTTCTATACTATTTGAATGTTCTTACTACAATCATAGTTTTAAAGCTTGAAGCATGAGGGTAAACGATTTTGAAGAAGAAAAAAAATTTAGAAGGATCTTATGTTGGTTAACAATTCTAGAGACATTAGGTGAATCATGGAAAATACAGCAAAAGATCCCTGTTTTCGAGTTAAACATCATTGACAATGAGAACACAATTTGATTCGTAATGTTGTAACTTGGAGAACACTGAGCCCATTACATGATAGTCCAGATAAGAAAGATATATTGTTCAGATTAGTGTTACAAGAAATGGAATGTGGGTGGTTGTTTAACTCTAGAAACGAGTCAGAAACAAGAACGAAACTGAAAACAACGTTTTCTACCAGTGTTCTCATTTCTCAGGCCTTAAAATTGTTTTTTACGAAATGGAAATCATTTCTAATAGTTTCTGGGAGTCGGTTTGGATTTTCCATAAAAAAAAATGACAATTACAATCAGGAAATTTTTATTTAAATCCCTTTTCCAAACCTTTCATGGCTTCTTTCCGTATTCATACTGGGTTGTAGTAGGTCTGCATTATGGAAGAATAGAAAAAAAACATTTTTCTCCTGCTATATTATTTCTTAGTTGGTATGTAGATAATGGAAGCTATAATATAAAGGGGCCTTTCTTCCCATCGTCGTCATTTTAATAATACAGGTTAACTTGACTTATTTATTTCTTTACAATCTAGAAATTATGATGAACAATGAGAAATAGCTTATAAAAATTATTTAGAAAACATATTATATGATCTCATAGAATCATATGAAATGAGGAATCCTCTTCATATTAGAGTCGTTGTTCTTCTTCCTCTACATCTAATCATTCTATCTCTAGCATCGTTTTATTCAATGTTTTCTTCAAATCTCAAAATTCATCCTCTTATACTTTTTAATTCAATGTTTCCTTCAAATCTCAAGACTCATCCTCTTATAAATCCATGTTGTTGTTTTTTCTCTCTCCGCGTTTCTTTTGTAGGTGAAGCCTCCCAACTCTGCTTCTCGTTTCGTTCAAGTTTCTACTTTCGTTGCCCATTTCTTGTTTCTGGTAACATAGGTTTAGATGGGAACAACGAGAGTTTGCACAAGACAAGGGAGAAAAATCGACATAGATCGTTCATAGAGTCAATGGACTTTTTTAGCAAAGATTGCAAATATTTCTCATGTACAATAAATATTGGGTATAACAAGATCAATACCTTGCGATTCTTTAATTATTATTCCAATGAACAAACTATATCACCTAATTTTGCTTCATCTTAGCGCAAAGTTATTTTGTTCACAATTTAGATGTTTGGTACAAATTATTATATCACCTACTTTTGCTTCATCTTAGCGCAAAGTGATTTTGTTCATGATTTAGATGTTTGGTAATTTATAATTATTCTTGTGCTCTTGTTTTTTCTCTAATATGCAAAAAATTTAGGATAGCCTCATTAGAGGAATTTTGGGGTCTAAAATGGGCCTCTAAAGGAAAATAATAAAATAATAGTTAAAATAATAAAATAATATTTATTAATTTTGGAGGAAGAAAGAAAAAAACTACTTTTTGTGTTCGTATTTTCGACATATCTCCCTGTGTTTTTACTCAAATTTCGATCAAGAGAGTCATTGGATGCAAAATTTGATTCTTCATCCAACGAGTACCCACACTGCATACTTTTGATGGACCCTGCTACCCAAAAACAAAGAAATGTCTGAAAAAATGTGATGATGACATCATCATCACACTTTTTTAGGTATTTTTTATTTTTGGGGTAGCGGGGTCTGTCAAAATTATGTAGTGTGGGTACTCGTTGGATGCAGAATCAAATTCTGCATCCAACAAGCTCTTCTGATCGAAATTTGAGTTAAAACACAGGGAGATATGTCGAAAATACGAACAAAAAAAGTAGTTTTTTTATGACAAATATGTCAATTCAACCATTAGGGTTGACTCATTTTATTGAAATTCTATTGGTTCTTGAATTCCAACTCACAAGAGCTTATTTTGGCACTTTTTCGTATAAGGCCCATTTTAGACCCCAAATTTCCTCTAATGTACACTCTTTGATCCATGAAAACAATTGAGAGGATGCTTTCACATCTATAAATCTATTTGTACACCGCTATCTTTTTTACAATCTATATTTCAATGAACTTTCTAAAATGTTTGAAGCCTACTTTTAAAAATATTGGGTCAAACCTGTTCTTATGTTGTTTGAACTTATTCATTTCTTAAGATTTTTTAAAGTCATGGATCTTGAATATCACTATCAGTGCATATTTTGTAGCTAAACTATTATTGTTTCTAACATCAGTGATATGCCTTGTCTTGCATATCACCATGCTGCGTTTTTTTAACACATATAGTATTAGTTCATGTTGCTCTAAACATTTTAATAGTATAAGCATGGAGAATGACTGATCTTTTCAAAGAAACTTCAAGGAAAAGATTAATTATGAACTATCATAGAAAAAGGAAAAGATCATAAAAATGAAATCAAATGGAAATGTAAAGACAAATATATATTTTTTGTTTATTGTTAGGAGGCCCTAAGTTGAGATACTACAATGGCTTACTCAAAGGGTGTATCACATCCATGTGTGTCCAGTTCAAGGGTGACAATTGTTGAAACCTAGGCCCTAAGTTCATATACTACAATGGCTTACTCAAAGGACGTATCACATCCATGTGTGGCCAGTTCAAGGGTGACAATTGTTGAACCCTTTAGTTATGGTCATCACCTAAAGTCTACTGGTTCAAAAATACGTTTCTGGAAAATCTTCATGCCTAGTTCATTTTTGAAATTATGGAGGGTGAATACTGAATGATATCGAGAAACTTGACTAAATTTACATATGTGATGTAAAGAATTGATGGAATATTTCAACAATTAAGTTAATCCTTGACAACTCTACTGATTTCATACTGCAAATATTGTAGAGTTCAAGCAAACTACAAGAGCTTGCTGCAAATTGGACGAAAGCACAATTACTACTACGGTGTACAGTGTAGAATCTTGGGGACTATAGGTGGGAATCCTATTTAAAATTGAGAATCCTATGTCAATTGGGATGGAGTTGGCTCGACTAAAGGAGACAACAGATCTCTATCCAAGCAGATCCTAGGATGCAAGTACTTCGAGCCTACATTTTATATTGCAAGTTAATGTGATATCCACTTGATTTGAGATCATTGTAAAGACTGTTGATAGTAAAACAAAAAATAGTCATATTATGGTAGCCCTCGGTCTTGCAAATGACAAGGAAAGTTTACATTATTTCTTTCTATTGACAATAATGTGGATAGGAAAGATCACATATGTAGTAGAGGCTATCTGAATTCTTTAATTCAATTAAAAGAGCCAGTTGCACCACCTGCATCTATTAGTTTAGGTTTTCCACTGAATTAGCCTGAAAAAAAAGAGTTTTAACAAAGTTACATGGATTAGTTGTCTTAGAATTGTGGTAAAAAAGGACCGGATTGCCCATTATTCTTATCTATTTCTTTCATACCACTTACAAATTCTTTAGATGATGCAAGACCAAACTAACCATTTATCAAAATTTGCTACAGGAACTCAGAAACTTCTTGCATTGTGCTAGGAAACGATTGCTTCACTCACTCCCCTTCCCTTCCTCTTCTTAGTATGTAAGTGAAAAGCAATCAACCAATTGTTATTCCTTCTTTATCCTATTCCTTCTTTATCCTAGTCCATAGGTAAAAATTAATCTACCAACGAAGCAAGCTACATAAAAAGCCGGTAATATTAGTGAGTATTTCATTGTTGTCCCACTCCCTCCTATATGGGTTGAGGCATAGAAGGGCTGGCCATTACTTTTGAATAGCCACGTAATAGTTGGATATACTATTTGGTTTCCCTAGAGCATTGAAATGCGTTATGCAAAGGGATTTCTACCATTTAAGTGCATGCAATTCTTTATAACGAGCGGACCCCTACATGCATTAAGCACTTGCACATTTAGTTTTTATATTTTATTATTTATATGTTAATTATATTTTCTATATTTTGTAAAACAATGGATTACAAGAGATAAATATAATTTGATCAATAATATAACTTTGAGAATATATATAATAATTTATGTAACCTATTTTATTTTTAGAAAACGGAATCCCTAAGCTTGTAAAAATATAGAAATTTGGATATGAAATATTATTACGTAATATTATTACTGTATTAAAGTGACCATATGAAATGGATATTTGTAGAGTGAAGGATTCAATTGAATTAGTCTTAAAAAAAATATTTTATTTTTAATTATATTTAAAGATTTCTATTTTAGTTATATTAAAAACGTTTCTATTGTTTTTCTTTATTTTGGATAGAATCAATAGAGAGATTCATGAAGTAGTCCCTAGTGGTGTCTTGTATTATAGTGGTATTTGAGTTATGATTGAGTTCTTTGAGACCAAAGTTAGTGAAAATTTTTAGAGAGTTTTGTATGTTATATGAAGTTTACTTTCAACAATATGAAACTTTTATAAAGATAATAAAATTGAAGTTTGAAAATTACTTTTATCATTTTAAACTTCTTGGCTAAAATTTAAAGCATATGTTAATTATTAATTTTTTTTTAATCTAAATATTTCTTAAGTTTCTTATGCTTTATATATTTTTAACTGATAAACTATATGCATTTCTAGCTAATAAGCTAATAGACTATATCTTCTATAGAATTGTAAAGGTTTATAAAAATTTTGAAATTTTTTAGTACTTATGAAATTAAATACATTTTATTTTTTACCTTAATGTTCTTGTGAATAGAAAGATATTTTTATTATATATATAATTCATAATAAAAATTTATTAATTAAAATAAATAAATTAGAAATTAGAAATCAAATTGATATTGTACACTTGTCTTTTTACCTGCCCACTTCCGTCCACTTGTCTTCTTTTCTCATAACATGAGTTACCCAAGAGGCTACAGCTGTGCACCCAATTCTCATTATCAAAATCCACCATATTTCCTATTACGAGGGTCCCACCCCCTTTGGGCTCAAGATTGGCTAAGAGATCCGCTACCTTATTCGCCTCCCTCCTTACGTGGTTGAAGGAAAAGGCACTATGAGTAGCAAGGAGGCACCTGAGGGATTCCATCCTGCTTGAGAGCTGACAACCAGTGGTAATTTTATCCCCATATTGGAAACTGGACAATTTCTTTGCCATCTGTGTGATGATTTTGGAGTCACCCTCCAAAGTCACGAGAAACCATCCTTCCCTGATAGCAAGCTTCAGTCCTTGGAAGAGGCCTTCTAATTCAATTGAGTTGTTTATGTGATCGCTAATGTATCCAAAATAAAATTTCACGATTACCCCAGAGGGTTTCCCCTAGATGCACCATTGAAGTTAACTTCAAACGAGCTCGATGGCGGAGGTGACCAGAAGTTTGGACTAGACGAACTGTAGCTCTTGTCTTTCATGTACAACCACAGCTCTTGTATTTCATGTGCAACCATTCTATAACTCTCCTTGCTAAACCCAATGCTGCTGCAATGTGAGCTTAACCCTCAGGGAGGTCCTTGTCTTTATTCCCCTACTGCACACTTCTTATCGTCTCTTGAAGCTTACTGACCAGATTATGCCAAACCCCCTCTTCTTTATGCTTCGTATCCTGAAATATGCAGTTGTCTCTCTCCATCCACACATTCTAGAGAACCATCCTTGAGAACATAATCCATAATGTTCTCATAATCGGATTTTTGAAGTCCATAATGTTCCAT
This sequence comes from Pseudotsuga menziesii, assembly GCA_001517045.1. Taxonomy (NCBI): domain Eukaryota; kingdom Viridiplantae; phylum Streptophyta; class Pinopsida; order Pinales; family Pinaceae; genus Pseudotsuga; species Pseudotsuga menziesii. The sequence continues at coordinate 284,821 of LPNX010395775.1, forward strand.
TCCTGAAGATACTAGTCAGGATGACCTCGCATTCGATCACATCTTGGAAAGAGAATAGCCCCCCTATCCCATAATGAATTTCTATAGGGACAACCGTTAAACATACGATCCATGTTTTCTTCATCCTTGAGGCATAAGGGACATTGGGAGGGGCCCTGAATCCCCCATTTCCTGAGGTTTTCTCCCATAAAAATCCTTCACCTAACCACCAGCCAACAGCAAATGGTCGTATGGTCGAGGCTTGTTTAATGCTAAAAGTACATTTCGGCTGGTATCCCCACCTTAAATTATCCTCTCCCATTTTGATGTGAATGTATCTCTCTTGGAGAATATCCACAAAAGAACGAAGATCCTCATCATTTGTTAGTCTTTCCCACTAGTCCTGTCCCAACAACTTCCTATGGCCATCCGCAGGAGGATCTTCCCAGCAATGACACATGTTGAATTTTTCTTCTTCCATCACTCTGGCCCTGATATTTTTTCGTCTAGGGTATTTCCCTATTTTTGGGTGTTGATTCCACGAGTCATCCCAGAAATTAGCTAGTTCACCATCACGTATTTCCTAGAAACTATAATCCTGAACGATATTTTTACCCGATTGAGCTTTCATCCATATATGAGATCCAATCCTTTCCTCATTATATCTAATTAGATCACCATTTGTTCTATCCCGAGCATATTTCATGTGCCATCACCCATGGTTCTGCCTTGTAATTGCATTATCTCCACCATATCTTAGAACCTTGAATTTCACTCATAACCTCTAGGTCTCTGAAACAAACCCCCCCTTGTCCTTGGGTTGACAGACTTTGTTCCATCCAACCAGGGAAAATTTGGCTTTCTCTTCCCTTCCTTCCCATAGAAAATTTCTTTGGAGGCCCCGAATTTCCTTAATAACATCCTTTGGAGCTGAGAGCATAGAGAAAAGGTATACTGGCATTTCCTGCAGAAATTCTTTGAAAAGAATCAGACGATTTGGTAGGTTTATAAGTCGAAGAGTCCAATTTTTCCAGCCTACTTCTAAGTCTATTGAGCAGATCCTTCCAGGAAAGCTTCCTGTTAGTGCCTTCAATAAGTGGAGCTCCCAGGTACTTAGAGGGAATATATCCTTTGGAAAATCCTAGGATACAGATTATATTCCTCTAGGTATTAATGGATGTATTGAGGAAAAAAACATGTAACTTGTCAGAGTTAAGCTCAAGCCCTGAAGACCTAGAAAAAAGAATTAAACTTTTCTTAAAGGCTCGGGCCTCTTGGAGTGAAGGGTGCCCCATTAATATCATGGCATCCAAGAATTGTTGATGCATTTGTTTATCCATTCTCTTATGGATATTTAACCCATGGATCTCTCCTCTAGATGATTGATCCTCGAAGAGCTTGCTAATCCCTTCTTCCATTAAGATGAAGAGAAAAGGGGACAGAGGATCCCCTTTTCTAATTCCCTCGGAGGGATTGAAGATCCTAGTAGGAGATCCACTTAGCATAATAGAAAAGAAGGGAGTGGAGACTAGGTTCATTCTCCATTCTATCCATTTCCTTCCAAAACCAAAGGCTTCCAAAATACTTCTCATATCTTTCCAACTTAGTTTGTCATAGGATTTGGCTATATCAAACTTAACTAACATATCTGCTTTCTTGGTGACATTCAAGGAATGAATGGTTTCTTGAACCAAGATGATCCCATCCAAAGTCTTCCTTCCTTTGACGAACCTCGATTGTTCCAGGCTACTCAAATTGGGGAGGAGCGGCTTTAGCCTTTTGGCGATAAACTTAGTAATTATTTTCTATATGACATTGCAGAGAGGTATGGGTCTCAACGTACTAGGGGTGTCAGTTCCTTCCCCTTTCGAGACCAAGGTCAGTAAAGTAGCATTAAAATAATTTAAGACTCTTTGGTTTATTCTCAATTCCTCCACTATTTTCAAAACATCCCGTTTAATCAAGTCACAGAAGAAATGAAAAAACATGTTATGAAACCATCTAGTCTTGGTGCTTTCCCCAAGGCCATCTCATTCATTTCTTCCTCAACCTCATGCGTAAAAATGGGCTAAACCAACATCTCAATATGATCTTGGGTTACTAACCCAAGAATAAGTCTTCTAATCCTTGATATCTCCTAGCTTCTATCACCTTGGTCCTCTGTCATGATTCTCTCAAAGTGGTGGACCAATTCTTCCTCTATTTCTCTTCTGGATTCAGCTTGATATATATTATTTCATAAAGAGATCCCTCCTCATATAGAATCATAACTAGCCTTGTTGTAATCTCACAGATCACATAAGGTTACCAGTAATACACATATATAATCATATAAACATACAGAGACAACAGATAAGAATAGATAATAGAATAACATATTATATTATAGAATCACATGAGGGTCCATACATATAAAAAACTGAACCAAGTTCTTTATCTGGCTCAATAGCCTACTATATATGATTACAAAATGGTTATGATTAACTACTTGTCCATTCGGTCAACCGAAACGACCTTTGGAGGCTGACCTAATCTTCGATTAGTCGGTTAACTAGCCTGTTCATCTCACCGACTAGCTCCTCCAACATCTCCCTAGTGGAAGAAAGAAAGTTCAGTAAATAGAGATCCCAGGAACTTAGAGGGAAGAGATCCTTTGGAAAATCCCAGAATCCAAATTATATTTCTTTAGGTATTAATGGATGTATTGAAGAAAAAAACCTACAACTTGTCAGATTTAACCTCAAGCCCTGAAGCCCTAGAAAAAATAATTAAGCTTTTCATAAAGGCTCAAGCCTCTTGGATGGAAGGGTGCCCCATTAACATAGTGGCATTCATGAATTGTTGATGCGTTTGTTTATCCATTCCCTTGTGGATATTTATCCCACAGATCTCCCCTCTAGATGATTGATCCTCGAAGAGCTTGCTAATCCCTTCTTCCATTAAGATGAAGAGAAAAGGGGACAAAGGATCCCCTTTTCTAATTCCATAGGAGAGATTCACAATCCTAGTAGGAGATCCACTTAGCAGAATAGAAAAGAAGGGAGTAGAAACCGGGTTCATTCTCCATTCTATCCATTTCCTTCCAAAACCAAAGGATTCCAAAATACTTCTCATATATTTCCAACTTAGTTTGTCATAGGATTTGGCTATATCAAACTTAACTAATATACCTGGTTTCTTGGTGACATTCAAAGAATGAATGGTTTCTTGAACCAAGATTATCCCATCCAAAGCCTTCCTTCCTTTGACGAACCCCGATTGTTCCAGGCTAATCAAATTGGGGAGGAGCATCTTTAGCCTTCTAGCAATAACCTTAGTAATGATTTTCTATATGACATTGCACAGAGTTATGGGTCTCAATGTACTAGATATGTCATCTCCTTCCCCATTTGGGACCAGGGTCAAGAAGGTAGCATTAAAATACTTTAATACTCCTTAGTTTCTTCTCGATTCCTCCACTTTTTCCAAAACATCCTGTTTAATCAAGTCACAGAAGAAATGAAAAAAAATATTATGAAACCATCTGGTCTTAGTGCTTTCCCAAAGGCCATTTGGTTTCTTGAATTTTTTTCCACAAAATATCCTCTTGTCTTTCCCTAGCCTCGATTTGATTCAACAGGTCTTTCTCCCACTGTCTCAGTTCTTCATCCCACCCTTCCTCCATACCTTTCTTATGAGTACTCTCGATATCTGCCAACAATATTTTCTTTTCTTGGAAGTTATTCCCAAAGTATTCCTTGTTCCATGTGTGGATCCTGGCTTTAATATCCTTCACCTTTTGCTGACATTGATACATTATTGTTCCCGTAGGGCGTACAAATTCATTCCACCATTCTCCAACCAAATATTTAAATTCTTTTTGTTTCTAGAAATATCCTCCGATCTTTCCCTAGCCTTGATTTGATTCAGTAGGTATTTCTCTTGATGTCTCAGTTCTTCGTCCCACCCTTCCTCCATACCTTTCTTATGAGTACTCTTGATAGCCGCCAACAATATTTTCTTTTCTTGGAAGTTATTCCCAAATTCTTCCTTGTTCCATGTGGGGATCGTGGATTTAATAGCCTTCACCGTTTGCTGACATTGATACATTATTTTTCCTGTAGGGGGTACCAATTCCTGCCACCATTCTCCAACCAAATATTTAAAGTCTTTTTCTTCCATAAAAAATTGTTCAAATATGAAAGGCTTTCTTATTATGTCATTCAACCAATCGCATTGTAGGCTTATGGTCCAATGGCCAGAACCTACTGTCAGAAGGACATTAACACTTATCTCCCCTATGCTCTTGAAATATCCTCTATGACTAGGAATATTTCTATTCTAGAAGCCACAAGGTGTGTAAATCCTCATCTATTATTCCATGTATACCACCCATTCCCCATCTCAATATCTATTAGAGGACTATGTCCAACATAGTCACTGAAATCTTCTTTGTATCTATCCAAGACCCTCCTTGCCCCCCTTTTTTTCCCTAAGAAAAGTTATCAGGTTAAAGTCCCCACCTATTATCCATGATCTGTTGCTTGCTTGATCTTTCATCCAGGTTAGAAAATTTAAAAATGTTGGTTTCTAAGGAAAGGTGCTTGGGCCATAAACATTCAGCAAGGTACCCTTTACCCCCGTATCTAGGATGGTGAGGTTGGTAATCATTGAGAAATGATTATCCCTCCAATATGATAGAAATATGGAGTCTGGTAGCCATAGAACGACTAAACCTCCAACCATTCATGAGGAATCCATCGCCATAACCCTACTTCCCCTCCAAATATTTTGTCCTAACGTCTCCATTGTTTATGAATTACACTTTGTTTCTTATAGAAAGAGAACATCTAGCTTTTCCTGTTTGACCTTCCTTGCTAAGATCTTTATTTTCCTTGGATGATTGCATCCTCATATGTTCCAGGACACTATCTTCATTGGACAACTCTATTTACTTCAGAGAATTCCACCATTATCGTTGGATACTAGACAGATTCTATAAGTTTTAATCCTATCTATGTTATTATTTTCATATTCGTCTTTCTTCCTCTTTTCATATCTTCCTCTAGTAACTTTATTTTACTCCCTTTCTAAGGATCGATTGTTATCCGTAGCTGTTGGCAATGTTTGGTCTTGATAATCACCTCTTGGATTAGTTCTAGTTGTCTCCTAAAAACATACCCCCTCCCCTTCTTATCACATTCTTTCTAATTCTCATCCAAATCCATCTCTCCAAGTTCCATATCTTACGCTCCATCCCCTTCCATTTCCTTAATTTGATCCTTTGTCTCCTTCCCATTACCTAATTCCATTTCATTTACCTCCTTTGGCTTCTCCAGGAATTATGCCTTATTCCTCCCTTCCTCATCGTCCTCACCTTTTTCGTCCAAGATTTGCAAAGGATTGTTACTCGTTACCGCTTTTCCTTGATTCTCCTTTACCGGCTTATGCTGCCCCACCATTCTATTCTTCTTCTTACTCTATACTTGAACAAACCCTTCCTTATCCTTTTCTCGCCCTTGGGGCCACTTGATCATGGGAGGTGATTGGTTTAATTGTGGGAAGCTTTGACCAAAGTGCCTATATTCATGACACAGTCCACATCTAAATAGAAGTGGCTCATAATCGATTTTCTACACCCACTCCTCTTCATTCCAATTCAGGTTGATAGCTTTCGACAGGTCTTTTGATATATCCCTATAGACACAGATGCATGAAAAATCCGTATACCTCTATTGTTTTGTCTATTTTGATACCTTTACAAATTCCCCAATCGCACTACTAATATCTTGCAGAATGTCTAAGTCATAATACTCGCATCGAAGGGAGAACAACCAAATCCAAACAGGGGAAACCTTCATATCCTTCGTTTCGGGTTAAACCTTTCTTTCCACAATCTAGGGTAAAGACTAGATGAGAAGAAGAAATAGGGCCCTCCCTCGAGAATCCTATCACGGTCTTCCTGGTTGAAAAATATAACAATAAAGAAACATTTGGATCCTATATGGAGATCATAGTGCCCTTTAGGGTTCTAGTTACTCTTTATCCATCAGATTAGATCCCTCTCTCTTGGCCAGATCCCTACAATTTCTTCTATGAGGGCTTTCTCCTTCCATAGTTCTACCTTATCTCTTATCTTATTAGATTTGATCTGAATAACCAGAATAGTTTGGGTTTTCGGGAGGTAGCCGCCTGGTCCCATCCTCTTACTAGATCCTTTCTCTTCTCAACTCACTTCCCTTTCCTCATATTCTCGATACCTTCCCCTAGTCATCTAGCGCCTAGGCTGCATCATTGCGATGTGCTCCAGTGGGGGATTACACCCCCCACCGTGATCAAACTCCCCGCGAACACCGACCTAACCGTTGTTGTGTGTCTCTCCCTAGTCCACCAATCCCTTCCTTTGGTACTACTTTGATTTTTATAAACCATTATAGATCCATCTTAAACTTGAATCTACCAAGCATTGAGTTGGATCCAATTCCTTGATGTGTGATTTTTTTTATCTTAAATTTTTTATATGTTTAAAAAAATTTACACCTCGAGAATTTTGATCCCCGTTTTCCGTAAATAATTCAACAAATATTTTTTGAACATTGAATTTATTTTGATAATTGAATAATTTTTTCGTTTGGGAAGATGTTTTATAACATAAATATATATAAAAAAAAGACATGTCTTTTTAGTTTAGGACATTACCTTTTAGTTTTTAGGTTACACAGATTTTTTATTGTTTATTTTAATTTTTATATTATGTTAGGAACATAAATATTATAAACCTTTTATTTATTTTTTGATATTAAATAGACTTTAAACATTATAAGAAATTGCAAATTTTAAAGTTGGTCAACCATTTATGCACAAGAATTCATGAACAAAAATTTATATTTTGATTTAAAAGTTTAAAATCATTATTTTGATTTATATTTAAAGAGATTGTAATATTTCTAAAGAATTTTGGAGGAATATTGAGAAAATCGAGAAGTGTTTTAGAACTTATAACCTCAAAATTAAAAGCAATACGCCTTATCCTAGTCTCCTCATAGAAGTGGGTCTTTCCCCCATAGAGAGCATTGCTATGACTAGGTAGATGATGTAGAAGCATAATATAAATAACATGGGAAACAAGATACTTCCTAATATTGCTTTAAACTCAAGTGAGAACCAACTACACCTCAAGCTTTGTTGGTGTAAAGATACCATGGCTTGGTTAAATCGTTGGGGCACTAATGAAAACTACATTTTGTAGAACATTGATAATGTCAAAAATATTATTACTTATGAGTTTAAAGACAAATTATGGTGTGAGAAAAATTTAGTAGTTAAGAGGAAATTAAGATACTATAAGGAAGTCATTAGTCCGAACTTGGAAGATCAGAAGTATTTCTCGATAGTAACTAGCTCATGGAAGAAAATTAATATAGCTAAGATTAGAATGAACTCTCATGAACTCCATAGCAAAAGAGGGCATTGGTATTTTCCTAAAAATCCATGTGCATAAAGGGTTTCCCATTTGTGTGATTCAATGAGCGTCAAGGATAAAAATCACTTTCTCTTAGTGTGCCTTACTTACACGCACATTAGATCTGAGTTTCATAGTATTTGTTACAATACAAACAATTATAAGCTCGTAACTTTCCAAAAATATAATGAGCTTGGAAAGCTTATTGTTCTTAAGGTCCCTTAGACCAAAGTTGGTCTTAGTGAACGTTAATCATCATCATCATTATCAACAAATAATTTGATTTAAACGTTCAAAATCATTATAGCTTTTGCAAATCTCAACTTATCCAAAAATTAAAATTGCCAATTTTACTAAGATTAATATTACATATTTATATAAAAAAAATAACTTTTAAATATATAATATTGTTACTTTTATTATTTATATGAATACAATAACTTTTAAATATAAAATCTACTTTTTTATATATATTTGCATATTTTTTAACTTTTAAGAGAATAACTTTTATGTAGATCACTATCTTATTTATATGATACTATCTTTTATAATAATAACATTATAATTTATTAAAGTATAAAATAAGTAAGTTATACAATAGAATTATATAAAATTAATAAATAAACATTATAATTTATTAAAGTATAAATAAGTAAGTTATATAATAGATACATATTTTTCACTTTAATTACTAATAACTTTATTACATAATTATATTTAGTAGATAAAATGACAATTATTTTTCAATTAATTTTATAGTTAAATTAGAATGATATAGATATTTTATTGATAAATTAATTATAATTAAAATGAAAAAAATATTTTTAAATTATTAAATTATGAAATAAAATTTCAAAGAATAAATCATATTTTAAATGTAACTAAGGACTGAGATAAATTTGCATGGATGAACATGTATAAGTAAATTTGTATTAGGTAAGCTTTATATCATTGGTCTATATAACTCTTCATAACATCTCAGGTATCAAATATATAGCAATATTTGGAGTTTATTATATTTTTTATATTTATAGTTTTTATAAACAATATTATTTAAAATATTATAATTTTAAATTTTAAATATTTTTTAAACTATGAAAAAATAATTAATAATATCAAGTTTTAACTTATCATCAAATTGTTAAACAAACTTTATTTAAAACTAAGATCATTGTTAGTTCACTTATATTGAAACTTTTTAATCTCATTAATATTAGATTCTAATTGTTTTGAGTAAATTTTTGTGATCCAATAGTTCATTTTTTTAATAATTAACCTAACTATTAACATAATTCTAAAGCAAAGACTAACTATTTTGCACTTATTTCTTTTGTTATTATATTAAAGTGAGAAACATTATTATTAAATAAAAAGTAGAAAAAAACTACAAATATTTTAAATATGAGATAGATAACTATATTAAATTACCAATTATAAATTTAATATAATTTTATCAATTTTAAATATTATATATATATGTTATATTTTTATGCTATTAATATAATATAATATTTTTATTTATGGCTTGTATAAGTAAACTTAAATTATACAAAATAAATTTTACTTTTGTAATTTTAATATAATTTATTTTAAAGATTTCTCAATTTACAATATATTCAGTTTTTAATATATTCATTCTTTTACTATATTAAGAAATCTTCTTAATATAATTGTATTTATTTTTTTGAACATTCAATAAATTAGTGAAGAAACGTGAAGGTCTTATTCTTTGTTTTTTTCTTATTTTGTCACACAAAATCTTCTTATTATAATGTATTTGTTGTGTAGCTAAGATATGTGGAGGTCTTACTTCTTCCTAATTCAATTGAGTGATTATGTCTTATTTTGTCACACATAGAACTATTTATGATGGTATAATTGTGCTCTTCAAATTTCTTTTATAGAGTGAAATAAGAGACCGTTTAGACTTAATTTAGGAGTAAGTCACACATTTTCTCCTTACTTTAGGAGTTAGTCACACCTTGTATTAAGATCCACTAATAAGTTATCAAATTGTTAAACAAACTTTATTACTTTTAAATATTTGATATTTTGTTTATTTTCTATAAAGTATATGCTCATTGTTCATTCACTTATCTTTGGAATTTCCTAATCCCATTAATATTATATCCTTGAGTAAATTTTTGATATAAAATACTTCATTTTTTATTTAATTAAACAAATTATTAACATAATTCATAATTCTAAATCAAGGGCCATCTATTTTACACCTATTTTCCTTTTTATTATATTTATATATTAAAGTAGAAGACACTGTTATTAAATTAAAAATGGAAAACAAACTAACAATATTTTAAATCTAAAATAGATAAAACATGGTATTAAACAATCAATTATAAATATAATATAATTTTATCAACTATAAATATAATATAATTAATTTTTTTAACTATTACTAAACGACTAATTTTATGCTATTAAGGTAATATATAATATTTTTATTTATACCTTTATTATATAATATTTGTATGCTATTAATATAAATAATATTGTTATTTATAGTTAGCCTATAATATTTTTATGGTTAGCATATAATACTAGCATCACTAAACTTAAAATTATACAAAATTATATTTACAATTGTAATCATAGAATTTATTTTAAAGACTTCAATTCTTTTTTTTCAAAAAAGCTTTCTTTCTATTATATTAAATCAAAGAAATATTACATCTATCATAAAAGTAATATAGATTTCATGTTTGCTTTAGATTTACATCATATATACTCGCTTTAGTTGTTAACTAAGGGGTAATACAAAACACATAATATACTGCTTCTACTAACACAAAAGGCTTAAAACCATCCAAAAACAACTTATTACATCAGCTCCTTAAGGTCCATTTCACCTTTAAAGGTCATGACACCTTTCAGAAATGATTGAATTCTAGATGAGCCAAATTTGAGTGGAAGAGATTCTTTGGAAAGTGTATTTGTTGTATCAATGTAACACCTGTCTGGAAGAGATCTCCATAAATGACCTTTTGATATCCTGAATTTTTTGAATCAAGTGTTTGAGAAAAATCACCTACAGATTAGTGAAACAATTTAACCAGTCTATAATAATCTTTGAATCTCCATATATATTGATGTTTGTAACACCAATATGAGAAGCAATAAGTAGAAGCGCTTATAGACTTAAAAGTTCAGCTTTAGTGTTTGACCCCAAGCCTCAACAAATATATAAAAAGTGATCATTGTTTATGACAATTGTCATGCCACGACCACAATGTTCCTGATTTGGGGCGCCGTAAAAAAAGCCTATTGCAGCTAATAAGCTTTCTACTAGAGGATAAAGAAATTTTGGAGTTCTTTTGCTCAGTGTTTTTTTGTGCTCCTTGCACAAACTTTACAACATATTAAATTTCCCAATTTACTATATATTCATTCTTTTATGATGATAAGAAACCTTCCTAATATAATTGTATTCACTTTTTTGAACATTCAATAAATTAGTGAAGCTCTCTGAAGCTCTTACTTCTTCCCAATTGAATTGAGTGTTTTTTCTTATTTTGTAAGACAAAAAATTCTTAATATAATTATATTTGTTATGTATCTAAGTTATTTGAATTTCTTCCCAATTGAATTGAGTGTTTTTTCTTATTTTGTAAGACAAAAAATTCTTAATATAATTATATTTGTTATGTATCTAAGTTATTTGAATTGAGTGTTTTTTCTTATTTTGTAAGACAAAAAATTCTTAATATAATTATATTTGTTATGTATCTAAGTTATTTGAAGGTCTTACTTCTTCTTAATTCAATTGAGTGCTTTTGTCTTATTTTCTCATACACATAGAACTATACACGTAGAACTATGTATGATGGTATAATTGTGTTCTTCAATTTCTCTTATATAGCTAAATAAGAGACCATTTTGCCATTTTGCCTTACTTTAGGAATTAGTTACTTTAGGAATTAGTTACACATTTGCATTTGCCCCTTACTTTTCTTCTACCTTACTTTTCTTCTTACTTTTCTTCTACCTTACTTTTCTTCTATATAGTGAAATATAGTGAAATAAGAGACCCTTTGTCACACCTTGTATTAAGACTAAGACTAAGAAAGTTGTATTTATTAATTATTTAACCATATTCAATGGATTAGAGTCATAATGAAAAACAATGAACTAATAGCTTGAATTTGTCTCAAAACAATGGATTATCCTGGATATATGAATGGAAATGACATAAATCCTCTATCAATCTTTGAATAGGTAACATCAGGACTTGCAGATCAATCTAACATAATCTAACATAATCTAATCCATGTTATACCTTAAACCAATGAACACAATATCTGCATTATTCCCATATCAAATATTTATTATTCAAAAAAATGAGAAAATGATTACAATATGCATTCACAGAAAGGTCTTAGCATGGGTCGGTAATTGTGCTCAGTTGCTCTGCTCGGTACCAGCAAAGGGGCTCTTCACAGCGTCCATCACACTCTGGGTAGCACCCTTCGCCGTCTCCCCTGCCTGCATTGACATTCACATTCACATCATCTAAAATCAACTAATATTCAAAGCTAAGAGATCCTTTCAAATTCGATAGTAAATCTGTTAATACAATATTTTCTATAAAATGATGAACAAGCTGAAAATAAAATATTTTGTAATAAAATGATGAACAACCTGTTGGAAGAAAGAGCCAGTTTGTTCCTTGCGCTGCTGGGCTGCACCCATGGCGGACTGACCCATTCCCTTGGTCGCTTCAGTCGCCTGAGAAGCTTTCTGCTGAGTAATATCCTTCATCTCACCACTCTTCTCTTGAGCAGTCCCCATCATCCCCTGGCCAAAACAAAATATATATAGTGAATACCATCAATCAAAGCAACACCAGTTCCAGTTTCTAAAACAGTAGAGACCAATGAGAGAGTTCAAACAATTATAAGAATGGTTACTTGAGTTGTTTGTTGAGCTTGTCCAGCTTTCTCCTGCCCATACTGCTTGTACTGATCGGCCATCTTTCTGAATAAAGATCGATTTGTTGAAGAAGAGATCGATTGATTGACTTCTTGAACAGTAATGCTGAAATCGTAGAAGATTGCGTTGAAAAGAATGAGAGACAGGGTTCCTTTTAAATATGAGGGAGGGGAGCGCCTACAATGACACATATCTCTTTGTGTGAGAGAGTGGGCGCCGCTCTAGACAGATGTCGCCCAAACATTGAATACGTGTCAGCCAGACACAGAGATATCAACGAATATTATAATCAAACCGTGGGACCTGCTGTTTTTACGTTTTCTTGGACACGACTAACTAATTAGGATTCAACGGGATGGAGAAAACCAGAAAAGAATCTTTCAAAGAGCAAGAAGTGGTTTCAATTGGAGCCGTTTGTGTTGGGCATATCCTATTTGTACGGGGAAGAGATGATCCAGCTTGCCCAAAAACATTGAGAATATTCGATTTGAAACTTTTTTGGTGAGAATATGGGCTAACTGATCCTCTTATCGAATCTTAGGCAACTTTACTATCTCCTTATCCAACTTCTTCCTAGTGAAGAATCTATCTACCTCTACATGTTTTGTTCCATCATGTTGAACCGGATTATGCAATATCACATGCTGCTTTATTATCACAATACAGTTGAATTGGCTACCTAGGCGGATAGCCCAAAGCTTTGAGGAGAAGTTTTAGCCACAATGCTTCACATACTCCAAGTGCCATACCTCTAAATTCAGCCTCTACACTTGATCGGGCAACAACATTCTATTTTTTGCTTCTCACGTAACAAGGTTACCTCCTACAAAAGTGAAATAACCTGAAGTAGAACACCTGTCATCGACTGCTCCATCCCAGTCAGCATCAGTATATGCATCCACGCTTTGACTATCTTCACTTTTAGTGAATAAAATTCTTTTTCCAGGAGTAGATTTCAGATACCTCAAAATGCGCATAATTGCATTCATGTGTTGCTCGCGAGGATTACGCATAAACTGGCTAAAATACTCATGGCATAGGAAAGGTCCGGCCTTGTGTGTGCTAAGTATATCAATCTTCCTACGACTCTATGGTATCTTCCTTTATCAACTGATACCTGATCATACTCAACACGTAACTTCAATCCTTCTTCCACTGTTGTATCAGAGGGTTGCGATGCTCACATATCGGTTTCTTCTAACAAGTCTAAGGCATATTTTCTTGAGATAGAAAAATACCTTTATGAGATCGAGACACTTCGATCCTAAGAAAATATTTCAAGGGGCCGAGGTCTTTAATTTTGAATTCTCTGGATAAGTAATCCTGTAGAGCCTTCTTTTCTTCAAGATCATTTCCTATAACCACCATGTCATCCACATATACAATAAGTGCAGTTATCTTACCCTATTGTTTCTTCAAGAATAAAGTGTGGTCCGAGTTGGTCTGACGGTAACCAAAATCTTTCATAGATTTTGTGAACCTTCCGAACCATGCTCTCGGAGACTATTTCAACCCATACAGTGAATTCTTTAATCTGTACACCTTCTGACTATGCGTTTCTGGTATCATGCATTATCGTGGGAGTTCCATGTAAACTTCTTTGGACAACTTGCCATGTAGAAAGGTGTTCTTCACATCAAACTGTTGTAATGGCCAACCCAAGTTCGCAGCAAGAGCCAACAAGACTCGTACTGTATTGATTTTAGCTACAGGTGCAAATGTCTCTATATAATCAATCCCATAAGTTTGGGTGTATCCTTTTGCCACCAGTCTCGCCTGAAAGCGTTCAATTGCACCATCTGCTTTGTACTTCAAAGTATAAACCCACCGACATCCGAATGGTTTCTTTCCTCGTGAATGGTCAACAAGTTCCCATGTTTTATTCTCCTACAAGGATTTCAACTCCTCATTCATAGCGGCTTTCCACCTTGGGTCAGCTAAGGATTCTTGCACATTGTTTGGAATAGATATAGTAGATAGCTGATTTACAAATGATTAATTTGATTCTAACAAACGATGGTTAGACACATAATGACTCATGGGATATTTAATGTTACTAGAAAGCTCGGGTTCATATGTGGGTTTAGGAATACCTCTGGTGTGATGTTGTGGTAGTTGTCTTCTAGATGGTTCAGGAGCATCCTTAGTAAGTGATTGGTTTGGTGTATCAGCTGCCTATGGTGTGAGAGGCTCGAACAGAGGTGGAGCCACAACTTCAGTTTCTAGGTTTTCATCACTACTTGGATCCAATGTCAAACTACCCACATCCAATTCGCCCACTTCTTGATTCAGCGCATCAGAGAGTTCCCCTACTTCCGAGATGTGAACAACCACATCTTCAGAAATGTGATCATCATAGTCTAGAGTCTGAATTTCCTTCTGGTACTCCCCCTCAAGTTCAGGTTTAGAGGAAAAATACATCGAGTCTTCATGAAAAACTACATCTAATGTAATAAACATTCGTTGGGTTGGAGGTTGATAGCATCGGTACCTCTTTTGATAAGCAACATATCCGAGAAAGACACATCGCAGCGCTCGAGGAGACAACTTGTTGCACTGATGCTTATAGAGGTGTACAAAATCTACACAACCAAAGATGTGAGGAGATAAATTTGGGATGGCTGGAGAAACAACCGCTTTAGCGAGAGCCTGAGATGGTGTCTGGAAATTAATAGTACTGGAGGGTACCCAGTTGATCAAATATGTTGCAGAGGTAAGTGATTCTCCCCAATAGGATAACGACATATCCGCTTCTATCAACAAAGCATGGATAACCTCCAACAAGTGGTGGCTTTTTCTCCCAACCACCCCATTCTGCTGAGGTGTATTGGGACAAGTACTTTAACGAATAGTTTTGTGTGCTTCCAGATACTGCTGAAGCTTAGAACTGAAATATTCACCTCCATTGTCACTGCAGAGAACCTGAACCTGTGCATTGTACTAAGTATGAACCATTTTATAAAAATTTTGAAATAACAAATTCACTTCACTTTTAGACTTCATCAAGCACATCCAAGTCACCCTAGTACAATCGTCAATGAAAGTAACAAACCAACGTGATCCACCAAAGGTAGTGACTTTGGACGAACACCAAACATGAGAATGTATGACCATAAAAGGAATTGGACTTTTATTCAAACTTAATGGAAACGAAGCATGATGGCCTTTTGCAAGTTCACAAATGTCACAGTGGAAACTAGAAACATCAAATTTTGCAAATAAACTAGGAAATAATTTCTTCATGTAACCAAAGGAGGCATGCCCCAAACGTTAATGCCATAACCACATTTCAGATTTCTTCTTCTCCCCCTTAGAGAAATCCACCGTTAAATCTTGAGGAAACTTGTCCAAACTCTTTGACAATAAGTCCAAGTAATACAACTTTGCTCTCATAACACCACAACCAATCATTTGGCTTGTTTAGATGTCCTTAAACACACAAAAATTAGGCCAAAAAATTACAATACAAAGTAAAGTAGTGGTGATTTGGGAAACTAACAATAGATTATAATCCAGAGATGGAACAACTAAAACAAAATCTAGATTTAAAGTATCAGTGAGAGGTAAAGACCCTTCTCCAATAATTGGGGCCAAAGATCCATTGGTAGTGGAATTTTTTTTTTGTGCGAACGATTTAAGAGGTGAGACCTGTCTAGAATCAAACGTCATATGATCCGTAGCACTGGAATCAATTATCCATGCACTATTAGAAACAAGTGTAGAAATATTTAAAACCTTACCACCATTACCTGCCGCTACTGCTAATGCCGAGATCTGACCAGCAACACCATCCGCTGTCTTGGTTTCGATAACCGCAACACTGGAGGTCCTCTTGGAATTATTCTTCCATGAATCACGGCTATGATCGCACCATTTTGGATACCCCAAAAGTTCAAAGCAGTGGCTCTTGGTATGACCAGTTTGATTGCAATGAGTGCATTTGTAGGTGGATTTATCGGTACCATTAGTGTTCTTAGGATGGATTTGATAATATTGGTTCTTATTAGACTGATTTCAAGTTGTCATGGCTGAAGCTTTAGTTTTTTTTGGTTGTCCATTCATCGTTGCGAGTCGAACAAATTCATGACAGACCAAAGCATAACATGCTTCCAATTCGGGGATATGATCCTTTCTTAACATTTCACCACGGATTTGTTCGAATTCACCATCTAATCCAGCAAGAAAAATATGCACCCTTTGTCGCTGAACTGATTTTCGGTAAGATTCAACATCATTCTCACTCTCCATAATCACCTTATCACGATGATCCAACTCACAAAAGATCTCGGTTAATTCTCCATAATACACCAAGAGTGTTCTGCCATTCTGTTTCGCAGAGAAGGCCCTCTGATTCAAGACAAACACCTGCAATTCATCTGCTACCTCATAAAAGGCTTTAGAAAGAGCTTTCCAAATATCTCGAGCGATGGGTAAGCGAATATATCACTTCATGATTTCTACGGACATAGACATCAACAACCATCTCTTGACCTTCTGATTGTCTGCATACCACTTTTCATATCCATCATCCTTCTCGGTAGGTGGCTGTGAATTACCACGAATGAAAGAGAGCTTCTCCTTCTCAGCGATATGCATCTCCATGATTTGAGACCACAAATCATAGTTTGTTTCATCAAGTACAATATTTGCATTGAATAACGAACCTTCAGATTCAATAATAATGGGAGCATATTTGTTCCTAGATGTTTTAGAATCTGAGACGACCATGGTTCAGTGTAGAGTGCTAACGATTTAAGCTTCTTGGCTCTGATACCAAGTTCAAAACAGAGTTCAACAAATATAATTTTGTTTAGTACAGTGAATTGTATAGGTACATATACATCAATGGATCAATTTTCAAATCCTACAATTGAGCTGCCGATCCTATAGTCAAGCTACAGATCCTATAATTAAGCTATCAATCCTAAAAGGATAGGAAACAACCATCTACATGATAGGAAAGAATCACAGAAAGTATAGGAAAGAATCAGTAACTACACGATGGGAAAGAATAATTCCATATGGCAACATACTCATCATGTGCAACATATTGCTTGGATTTGGCATCAATTTTGGCAACCAGGTTCATTCATTAGGGTTATGAATTTTCTATGATAACGATCTTATCTGAATCTAAGTCTAAACAAGATTTGCAATCTGTTTGTCTTTAACAAGGTTAGCAATTATGCAACCATTTCTTTTAACTTCCTATATTTTTAGTTGTACTTGTTGGAGACCTATGTATGCTTAGTTACTTTTGTAACTGAGAGTCTTCATGTCAGTTCACTCCCTAACTAATGACATGCATCAGATCTCTTTAGACCACCACTATGACATGTTTCCTATTTTCTGCTAATCACGATAGCTATTATGTATTGTAATATTTCTCACATATTAGTACATAATTCATTCAAATTCTTTTCTTTGTTTTTCATTATTTTTCTATTTTGCAATATACATGTTCTCTCTTGCTAGCTAGATATTTCTATGCAGGTGTTCAACACTCATCTACATGGTATCAGATCTCTTCTACTAGGACAAAGGTGCACAATCATTTTTTATTTGCAAGTATAGAAGATTGAAAATCATTGGAAGAATGGAGTGAAGCTATCTCACAACATACAATTATTTTGCATGAGAATCAATGATGGAGATATTTTTTTGAAGCAGAGGATTGTATAGGATTACTATCACCACAGAGATTGAGCCTACAGAAGCCATAGAAAAGTCCAAATACCTCAACCAAATGGATGAGGCCTACGGAGCCCTCTGCATGCACATCTCCCCTGAGCTGCTTTTCCATATTTCTTCTTGCAAAACTCCCAATGAAGTTTGGACCACCATGAAAGGACTCTTTGGCAAGCAAGATTATATGAAAGGCCACATGCTCAAAGTGAATTTTCTCTCTTTGGATCCATGAGGCTCCAACAATATACATGATTTCTTCACAAGGTGCAAGGATTTGCTGCTACAACTCAAGGGTTGTGGGGTTGATAAATCTAAGGAGTAAAATAGATGGTTCTATCCATCCTCTCCAAGCTTGCACCAGAATACTCTGTGTTTGTCTCCATGTTTCATTTAGTGAGGCTCACCTCTGGCATGAACTGGACCATGCCCACTCTTTATTCTTTTATTGAATCTTTGTCTCAGGAACAAGACAAGTTCATGAGTATGGGAAAAGTCAAGGGCTCCAAGGCACATGCTCTTGCTGTGTATGATGGAAGTCATAACCCAAAACAAATATCTAAATCCAAAGACAAAGGAAATGCACATGCAAATTGAAAGAAGGAATGGAACACCAAACCCTTCGATGATTCCTCTGGATCCCAAGGTGAAAAGGGGAATAAATGGGAGAAATGCATATATTTCCAGAAAGGATTCCATCCAGAATCCTCGTGCGTGAAGAAGTAGATAGATTAGATGGCCCAGATACTTCAGAAGCACAACCTTGGGTATCACATTCCAGAGGGTGCCAAGAAGAATGCTAAAGATCATGCTCCCAGGAAAGGTAACTCTAGCCATGCTTTGATTTCCATTAATTCATCTCCCTATGCCTGGATTGTAGATACAGGTGCATCTCACCACATGGCTACCACCAAGGAAGCCTTCTCTTCATTAGATGCATGCAAAGGTCCTCCTATACTCATGGGGGAAGATTCTCCTGTCGAGATCACTGACAAGGGAAGAATTAAACTCAATCATGGTAGCTTTGAGGATGTGATACATGTTCCAAAAATCTCGGTGAATATTCCCTCTGTCTATTAGATTACACATTCTTGCACCAGAAAGAGAGTTGAATTCACTCCTGATGCTGTGAATATCTTCAACATCCAAAGAAACTCTAAAGTTGCCACTGGTGAGGTAAATCACAGATCTAGGCTTTACACATTTTTTGAATTCACTGAACCAAATTATTCCTTATTACTTACGCATGCTGATGATAGTAGTAGGTTATGGCATGAAATATTTGGTGATCTTAATTTTCGATACATGCAACAATTCTAGAAGTAGGGAATGGTCATTGGCTTTCCCAACATTAATTTTTCAAAATGAGTTTATCAAGGATGTGTTATTGGCAAACATCCTCAAGAGAAGTTTGAAAAAGGGAAGGCTCAGAGGGCCCCCTCTCCCTTTGATCTCATCCATACTGATCTAATGGGACCCTTTCCTCATATTTCCATTAACAAGGCAAGGTATGTGCTTACATTTATTGATGATTTATCATGATATAATTGGGTATATTTTTTGAGGCTGAAATCCAAAGTTTTTGAGCATATTAAAGACTTCAAAGAACTTGCAGAGAATTAGTCCATGAGAAAGATCAAAATCCTCCACAAAGACAATGGGGGGGAATAGGTGAACATGAATGTTCAACATCTTTGTTCAGAGGTAGGTATATAGTTCCAACATACAATACCATACAATCCACATAAGAATGGAGTGGCTGAGTGGAAGAACAAATCCCTCAAAGAGATGGCCTCTTGCATGTTGCATGCAAGGTATCTTCCTTCTAAACTATGGGGTGAGGAACTTAACTATTCCAATGAAATATAAAACATATATCCTCATAGATCTGTCAAGGACATGACTCATTTTGAGGCATGGAGTAGTTGCAAATTGAAAGCCACCCACTTCTGAATATTTGGATCACATGCATGGGCCTGCATACCCTTTGAAAATAGGAAAGCATTGGATCCTTAGAGCACTGCATGCATCGTTGTAGGATATTACAAGGATGTGAGGGGCTATAGGTTGATTGATCCCTCTATAGAGAAGCTCTTTATTGAGCGAAGTGTCCAGTTTGAGGAAATCCCCTTGCATGCACCATTGGATTCATATGCACAGACTTTTGTTCCTCTACCTACACCACACATCTATGATGATGATTCCACTCATTCAGATCATGATTCAGATTTGAGTTCTGAATATGATGGAGAACATGAGCATGAATATGTTGATCCACCTCTTTTCTCCCCTAAGAGAACAAGGAGTTTAAGAGAGATATATGCACAGAAAAATGAACAGGATGCAGGTGACCTTATGTGGGATCCAGTGGATCCAGGGACGTAGTCCCATTTTGAGGATCCTTCTCATGCACTCACAGCTACCGAACCCGTGATTCCCATGCATTGTTACATGGTTCTATCTTCAAACCCACAGGCCTATGCAGAGGTTGCAGGGAATCCCCTCTGGGAAGCTGTTATGGAGGATGAGTACAACTCTCTCCTCGAGAATGAGACTTGGGATCTGGTGCCGCTTCCTTTAGACAAGTATCTTGTCAGACGCAGATGGGTTTACAGGACCAAGAAGGTAGCAGATGGACAGATCAACAGATACAAAGCTAGGCTAGTTACCAAATTGTTTTAGCAGGTTCATGGGTTAGACTATGATGAGACCTTTGCTCTAGTAGAAAAGATGGATTCCATTTGATTGGTGCTTTCCATTGTAGCATCCAAGAGGTGGGAAGTCCATAATATGGATGTGAAGAATGCATTTCTTCATAGCGATCTCTATGACAAGATCTACATGGAGCAGCCACAAGGCTTCATACAAGATTCATCCTTTGTTCACAGATTGAAGAAGTCTCTTTATGGCCTTAAGCAAGCCCCAAGAGCATGGTATGACAAGATGGACTCCTACCTATTGTCCCAAAACTTTGTATAGTGTAAGTCAGATCCAAATGTATACATGCTTAGGATAAATAACTCACTTCTTCTACTAGTTTTATATGTGGATGATTTGTTGATCACTGGCATCTCGACTTTAGCACTTGCTACAGTCAAGATGATTTTGCATGACAATTTTTCAATGATGGACATGTGTTACGGAGAGAAATTCCTATGGCTTGGAGTACCACAACAGACAGCTTGACTCCAGAAATCAATCCTTTCCAATATGCAATAGAAATCAAATATCTAACACTAAAGGATAATACCTCATACCTTATTTTGAACGGTTGAAGTAGATCCCCATTGATATTTTCAACTTCAACTTGAATTGATAAATTACTTCCTCAAAAACAAGTAAACAAGACAAGCATACTATATATCTTGGTGCTAGATCCATTCTAGCATATATAATCAACAATTTACAAGCATTTGAAATCACCCATCGATGAAATATTCATTCAAACATACATTATTGGATAGGAAAATATATTTCTATTAATATAAAATCAGAGATTACAATGGATACAATCTCTGTCGGCATGTCTATGAAGCAGAGAAACTGAATCCCCCACTTGGGCCTCCACCACCTCAATCCTCCATCTCTCGATAGCAAGATCACAAGAAAAAGGCAAGCTTGGAAGAACACAAAAGTGCTCCAAGGGACAAAGGGATGCATACTCAAGCACAAGTTCCGACAACAATGGACTATAGTTTCTTTGCTCTCAATTCTCTCTTATGCCTTCAATGTACCAAAGAGTTCCTTATATAGCTTTTCAAAGGGGTAATGAAAGGTCGAATCTGAGTGATATCAAGGCATATGGAAGGCCAAGAGTCAAGTGAGTCGGATCCATGTCAAGGAAAACTCCAAAATGATTTGGATTATGCACACATACCGATGTGCACGGTTTTAGGGGTCAAACCCGCGTATATACGCGATTAGGGGTTTAAAAGTCGTGTATATGAATTTTTGCATGTTTTTAGGGATGGTCAAAGAAACATAAAAGGACAAAAAATGTTCCAAGGGGTCTAAGGAGTCTGTAGAGGGATAGGGGAAGGCCATACAAGTGTGATTCACTTGGAGTGGTAAAATCAGCTATAACACTCATTACAACCTACTTGTTTCTCTGATGTTTCACCAATCTCAGCTTCATGAAACAGTGAGGGATTATATTCTTCCATGTCAGTAGAATTATAAATGCAACCTTTAGGAGCTAGATCTGGAATTTGTCTTAGGCTTTGGTTAATGTTATCAAAGACTTGATGCATGGTTAACTCTAACTCATATTTATTGTTTTCATCATCATCACTAGATGTATCTTGAACACTTATCAACTGCCTTTTATTAAGCCTAGGGTTTAATAATGCCTTCATATTCATCCAGAGTTTGTTCATTGGTCTAATTTTAGGTTTGGAATATGTTTTGAAAGGTTTAAGTGAAAACTCTGTCACCTCTGAAATATTTTTAGTATGATTTGGTCCCTCTTTAACTATTAGTATCTCATCAATAGAGCCTAAAATTGAATGATCATTCCTTTTCCACCCATGATCTTCTTCTAGTAGCTATGCCGAGGTTATATTTTCAAGACATGTTAGGATATTTAGACACTTAAGAGTTAGTTAAGATCAACTTATGTAATATATCCGTTAGGTAAAAGTGTGTTTCTTTAGTATGCATTAGTATGCATTTGTAAATATTCCAATCCAACAGTCACGATATGTTCTAGACATAGAGTGATCTGATGGTTCAACTTCTCTTAGATCGTACCTACCATTGATCCATGGCTTAACACCCAATTTGTCCATGATCTCTATTTAAAGAGCATGGAGGGTCCTTGGCTAGTTGATCGATTATGAGAAGCTCATGTAACTTTCTTTCTTTTGCATAATAAATTGATCTAAGTAGCTGTTTGGCTGGGGCCATGGACTGTTTCCCTCTCGGGGGGTTTTAACCACGTGACAAACATCAGTGTGTTGATCTGTGATCTATTTGTTTCAAGTGGTTTCTCAAAGTGATCAGTATTTTGGAGTAACCTATACTCGAACATCGTATCAGAGCGTTTATGAAGAGTCGCTTTCGGTTTTGATCAAGATTTGAAACCGGTGTTGTTGAAACTTTCAAAGAGTTTTTGGTTCTAGATTTTTTGTGCATTTGTGGCCTTTGGGAGCTGTTTCATTGCATGCAAAGTTCCATTTCCATTGGGAAATAGTTTTCGTTTTACCGAAATTCATTTCCGTTTGATCCAGAAACACCCATTTTGGCAAATATGAAGGTATAATGTTACAGTGACGGATTTGTTTAATTTTTTTTTTAAATCTCTCATATTTTATCAGTTTTATTATTAGATATTTATTGCTTTAGTCTCAGACTGTTACCTTCCCTGGTTGCGTATGCTCTTTTCTATGCACCTTTTGCAATCGTGGCAAATCAGAAATAGAAAGGGAAAGTTTTTTTCTTGTTTTCTCGGTTACTTATGCTCTTTGCCGTGCACCTTGTGCGATCACGGAAAATCAGAAACATCGAGAAAACTTGAAACGTAGACTTTTCAGGTAAGCTAACCAATATCTAACCCCATTGTGTGGAAAAAGTTTTTTTTGTTTTTGTTTTTTGTTTTTTTTTTAATTTGCTGAAAAAAAAGGCAAGCACGGAGAATGAGAAAGAAGAGTAAAAAAAAAAACCTTCCTCTTTCCATTCTTTTATGTACCGTTTAAACTTAGCTCACTTGGTCCAAAGTTGCTTTATTTCTTAATAGGTCTTGAGTTTAAGTCTTATTAAGCTACTTTTTAGTGCATGCAATTTCTATTTTCAGGTTACTTTATTGTAAAAGTGCATCTCACTTAAATAAATCAAAATAAAAAGTAAATCACTTAAGTCTTTTAATTTATTGCTACACTATTTAAAGAAACATTCTTGTAAATGTGAACATCACTTATTTTAAAAAAGTGATTCACTTAAAAGATACTTTATTGTAAACTTATTGTCAAAGGTTGATCTTGGGAAGAGGGGGGTTCTTTTTTTTTAGTTGGTCAAGTTAATATCTGCCACGTCACTATTGGGGACATCTTCAACATTTTCTTTGATCAAGCATAATTTCGTCATCCAGAATCAGTTTTCAATGCCGTTTTTTTGAAAATCTCATATTTTTTCGAGCTCTTTGCATCTTGACAATTATTTTATGTTCTTTTAGTCATTATTTTACAGTATGGCCACCCCTTGTGATATTATACTTACAAGTTCTAACTATTTCTCATGAAAATCTTGTATGGAGGATGTTCTACGAAGTAGGGGACTTTTCAGGATAAAATCAGGGAAAGAAACAGAACCCACTGATGAAGATAAGAAAATTAAATAGGAAAATGGATGTTATGAAGCTCATGGAATTGATGAACTTGATATACCTTAGGAGAAGTTGGAATCTGTGTTTGGTAAACATAATGAAATTTGGGGTCATCAACTTGATAATGAGTTTATTTCTTTGAATTTAGAGTCATCTTAGACTCTTAGGTGTAGAATGCAAGATTAAGAAAGAAGAAAAACAATGTATTTATCATATTCTTTCCAAACTTGGACCTGCATATTCTGTTTTTGTATCTACATTCTACTCCATGAAAGAATCATTGACTGCAGCTAGCTTTCAAGAGCCTAGTCTTGAATCCTTTTGTGATTCCTTAATTAGAGAGCAAGATAAGCTCATTCATCTTGGAATAATTAACAATGCAGATACATCTGGGAAAGCCTTATTGTCCCAACAGAAAAAAAGTCCAACCCTCCAAGAAACATAATTTTTGCAATAATAAGCCAAACAACAAGGGTCCCAAACCCTCTCAGTCAACTCCTTCTTTAAAAAATGACAAATGATCCAATCCAAAAGGAAAGAAGACTGAACATCATTGCAATTTTTGTGGGAAAGATAATCATGATGAATCTAAATGTTTCAAGCAGATGGAAGCCTTGGAAGCAGCAATGAAGAAGGACCACATCAGCCTAGATTCATCTTCAGAATCTATCTCTCATGGACATGCACTTTGTGCTTCTGGTTACTCTTATATTGCATCTTCTTCTTCTACTTCAATTGAATGGCTCATTGATTTTGGAGCATCTTATCATATGGATAAGGATCAAGCCATCTTTTCTACTATGCATGAATGTAACACTAAATAAATATTTGTTGGTGATGATAGATCTCTAAGTGTTGTAGGATTTGGAACAGTTCCAGTAGAAAATGGTCATTTCAGTGATGTACTATGTGTTCCAAAAATTTCCTGCAGTTTGTTATCAGTCTATCAAATTAGTCATTCAGGTGAAGGTAAAACTGTGACGTTTACACCTCACCAAGGATTTTAAAAATCCTCAAAATGTCCTTGCTATTGGAACTGTTGATGATATTACCAGGTTGTACAAATTTAACAACTTTGGGTCATCACCTTTTCCTTTAGTTTTTGTTGCTCATAGTGCTAACTTGAGCAAACTTTGGCATGAGCGCTTTGGTCACTTACATTATCGTTCATTCCAACAACTATGTAAATACAATATGGTGATTGGTCTTCTGATGGTATCTTGTAAGGATGGTGTTTGTTTAGGTTGTGTACTCAAAAAACATCATCGAGACAGTTTTGACAAACGTGCCTCTTCGCACGACTCAGTTCCCTTGGAGCTTGTGCATAGTGACTTGTGTGGCCCTCTTCCATCTGCGTCATTTTCTAGTTTCAAATATTTCTTAACTTTCATTGATGAGTATTCCAGACCCACTTGGGTTTACTTCCTAAAACTTAAGATTGAAGTATTTAACATGTTCTTGGCCTACAAGGCCTTTGTTGAAAAACAGTCGGGTCATGACATTACTAAGTTAATATCTAACAATGGAGGAGAATATGTTAACAACAATTTCACTACTTTCTGAACTGAACAAGGGATCCAACAGCAGCACATTGTTCCATATACACCACAACAAAATGGTGTAGCTGAATGGAAGAACCACACTTCAAAAGAAATGGCTAATTGTATGATCCACTCTAAGGTACTAAGTCTTCAATATTGGGCTGAGGCCATAAATTGTGCAAATAACATAGTTAATCATACACCCACTAAAGTTTTACAAGGTACAACACCGGAAGAATCATGGAGTAAAATTAAACCAGATGTAAGTCACTTTCGTGTGTTTGGTTGTGAAGCATGGGCTCACATTCCATATGAAAAATGGAAAGCATTACAGCCTAAAAGTAAAAAGTGCATATTTGTTGGATATTCAGAAGATGTAGAAGATTATAGAATTCTTCAGCCACATTCTCATGATATAATCATTAGAGGAGATGTTAAATTTGATGAAAATATCTTGGCATGCAGGCCTAACTTAGCAGGTATGCCATCTTTGGCCTGTGAGCCTAATTCGACGATTGTGCCTTCTTCTTTTTCTTCCAACGTCCTTAACAGGTTTCCAACACCATTTTTTTATGATGATAGTGAGGATGAAAATCCACCTTCGCCTGCTCATGTTCCTCCAATTGGACCAGCACCAATACTTCCTCGATGGGTCCATTCAACATGTGAAATAGCTGGTGATCTTATCGATGATCCTAGAGATCAACGTTGAACACGTTCTTAGTTTTAGTGAGCCTCTTCTCTTTTGGCTCAAGTTTCCAAGAATCATGATCCAGAAACGTTTGCAGAATCTTTAGGAAATCCATATTGGGATGCATCTATGGATGAAGAATATCATTCCTTAATGGAGAACGATACTTGGGATCTTGTTCCTCTTCCAAAAGGAAGAAAACTTGTCAGATGTAAATGGGTCTACAGAACTAAGTATGCATCAGATGGAAGTGTTGAAAGACTTAAGGAAATGTTAGTTTCCAAAGGTTTTTCCCAAGTTGAAGGGATTGACTACAATGAAACCTTTGCTCCTGTTGCAAAAATGAATTCCATCTGCCTTGTTCCTTCCCTTGCAGCCTTACATAACTGGGAAGTCCATCAAATGGATGTCAAGTATACCTTGAAAGGTTTAAATGAAAACTCAGTCACCTATGAAATCTTTTTAGTATGAATTGGTCCCTCTTTAACTATCAATATCTCATCAATAGAGCCTAAAATTGAATGGTCATTCATTTTCCAACCAGGATCTTCTTCTGGTAGCTATGCCGAGGTTATCTCTTCAAGACATTCTAGAATATTTAGACACTTAGGAGTTAGTTAAGATCAACTTGTGTAATATATCTATTAAGTAAAAGTGTTTTTCTTTAGTATGCACTATGGAGATGAATATGTTTTGAAAGGTTTAAATGAAAACTCTGTCACTGAAATCTTTTTAATATGAATTGGTCCCTCTTTAACTGCTAGTATCTCATCAATAGAGCCTAAAATTGAATGGTCATTCCTTTTCCACCTAGGATCTTCTTTTGGTAGCTATGTCGAGGTTATCTCTTCAAGAAATTCTTGCTCATGATAACCTTCAGTTTTATTTTCAGATGAGGGTTTTGTTTCTGCACTATCAGAGGTCTCTAAAACCTTCTTTTTAGAAGATTTTTTTCTTTCTCTTTCTTTTCTTTGCATCTTTAAATTTAACTTTGAAACCCCCCCATAAAATAAAATGGGACCATGGCCTTTCTAATTTGCCTAACTCTCGAGTAATTAAAAGCTTAATCAGCCCGTGATCGAACATATTACTACCAGAAGAGCTAGAATGGTTTCGAGCCCTAACAACCATATTTTCTAGACTTTTTAGTAAATAAAAAAGGAAGGTTTAATTTATTTGCACTTGCTACATGCTGTAGGAATCTCGTATGATATCGATACACAGTGCCAAATATACCCTCGCAAGTGACATACCTTTGGATAATATGCAACACATCCTGCCATTCTTTAAAAAGGAAAGCCCTTTGGATGCCCTGGCTCTAATCTGGGTTTTTATGTGCTAGTAACAAGAACTGGCTATAATATTCATTGATAGTTTGTCTTTTATACCACCTTTCCCCTTCAGGAACAATGCCAATAGCATGTGAAATGGATTCCTTTGAGACTATAAATTGTAAACCTACAACTTGAACCCAACTCTCACAGAAAGCTTTAGTAACCCCAATATGATGTTCTGCAATCTTTTCAAACATACCATACCAGCCAATTTCCTTAACTTTTTTGAGGGCTGAAGGAAATTTCTACATCTGTTTGACATCTAAAGGTTCTGTTCTAATCAAATGACCACTTGGTCGAAATTTCCTCTCAACACTCATAGCTAGATTGTGAACTATAGATTCAAGACTAGAGCAAGATATTTGAGAAATATGAATAAAACCTCGTTCTTGTAAAACCATGGTTTCCTAGAACTTATTTAAGAATACCAACTGTAAGGTGGAAAATGATGAATAAAGATGGTTCTGTACAAGTGTTTTAACCCAGTACTATTCAACAGTAGATGTTGAGTTATGGTCATGAGAACAGAGCTTGAAAACTGCTAATATCATGATGGTACCTGTTAAACATCTGATCCTTGTCAAGCTAGCAGTGTATATACTCCTTGAGTAATGTTCATGTGCTTCCAGCTCACCTTAGTAACCTTATAGAATATTTTGAAACCATAGAAATTTTTTGAACGAACTAGAAACATGCTATAGGAGAATAGGTTAAGATCTAAATGTTATAAATACCTAGAATATTAAAAACATGAAATCAAAACACACCAAAACTTTAGGATGAAATAAAATGGGATAAAACCCAAAGCTTAAAATATTTTTAAGGTACAAAATATCCTATCAAACAAGGAAATAGACCTAGGTCAAACACCTATTACATTGAAAGACTTTGCTTTAAGATGGTTCATGGGATCATGGGAATATAGTATCATGACTTGGGAAGATATGAAAACTACATTCTTGCGAAAATATCAAGAGTATTGCAAACCCAGAGACTCTCAAAACAATATTTTTTAAATACAATAAGTTGAAGACGAGAGCTTGGAATATTATATGGAGAGATTAATTTATACAATACATAGATATAAACATAATGACCTTCGAGAAGATGCAGTATGGACACTCTTCCTTAAAGGGATCTCAGAAGGCCTGGCAATAAACCTTAATCTCATGGCATCTGGCGATGTATCCTACAAATCCTTTGCACATATTGGGGAGATGTGTAGAAATTACTCTAGAAGTAGAGGGGAAGTTGGGAGAAATATTTGAGAGCCTTACAATAGAAATCTAAAAAGAAATACTCCTAGTTTTGGAGGAGTCACAAGGATAGAGTTAGGAAACCTATTGGAAAACTTCAAAACATATATTTTAGGAGCAATGGGTTCCCAACTAGATGTGTTACAAGATAAGAAAATGAAAGAAGAGGAACATGCAGCGATGCACATTTTCTGTCCAAGATGTAGGACTAAACATCCCCAATGGTAATTCCCATTAAATAACATCTTCGTATGTCATATCTATAAGGAGGATCATCCAACAGACAATTTCCCATCATTACCTGGGTTACAAGCCATACATAAAAGCGGGAACATTGGAAAAACCTCTATGAGGCCTGCTTGGAAACCAATGTGATGCACCACCATATCAGAATTTGTCACCATAGCCCCCACCTTAATACCAACCCTATCAACTGCCTCAATAGTGGAACACTACAAGTTGGTAGCATTAGCCACCCTAGTATCCTCCTCCTCCTCATTTTACTCAGCAGCAGTATTTGCCACAAGGGTGGAGGGGATATTCCTACACCTAGTCACCACCTGTCTCTACATCTAATCATCCTTATCCTCAGCATTCAGCCAATACCCAACAATTTTTATGAGGATTTGTGCCTCTAGTTCCTCTTATTACACAACAACCTCATCATTTCCAGAATACAAACCCTCCATGACCTACATTGTTATTTGCACAACCAATACCTAATCCAAATCATAAGCCAACTCAATTTCTTAATAGAATTGAGCTACAAACTCTTCCATATTATGTTATTTCGACTTTACCCATACATGAGATACAATTACGATATGGAAGAGTTGTGAATGATAGATCCAAGTCATCAATCATCATTTGTGAAGAGAATGAAGAGGAAGAAGACCCCAATGAAGTGATGAATGATACTATTTTGCAGGATGTGCCAAATATTCCAGTGCATAATCATCCTTAGCAAGAACCAACTCAAGAACAAAGAATTCCTCCATTTCTGGAACGATTAGCAGTAGAAAAACCTATAATCCATCATGAGTACGATATTTTAAATGAATTAAAAATGTATGTTTCAAGATCCCTCTATTACATATTATTAACAATATACCAATTTACAGTAGGGTAATAAAACAACTTTGCATTAAGAAACCAGGAAAGAAACAAAAATACCCCCCACTTATATTCATGTTATTGGAGAAATGTTTGAATGTTTGATTGACTAGTATAGAATTGCAAAGTATACAAATCCAGGGAGTCCAGTAGTAACTGTTATCGTAAATAATATTGCCATAGAAAATTTCCTTATTGATTTAGGATAGGCTATTAATATGATGACCACTATAGTCCTAGAAGTTTTACAGTTGGGACAATTTCTCCAATTGACCCCCTCAATTCTTGAACTAGCAGGTCGTACTATGATAAAACCTACTAGGGTTCTGGATGATATTGTTGTATCAGTAGCCTCATGGGAATATCCTATTGATTTCATGGTATTAGAATCAAAGGATAATTCTAAAGTAAATCCTATTATACTGGGAATACCATGGAGGATACTTCCAATGCCTTCATATGATGTAGGGACGGGGAAATGACCATTTCTAATTGGTTGTCCACAAAAAAGTTGGCTCTATAACACCCAACACAACCTGTATCTGAAACCTTGTGGTGGTTATACTACCCCTTTGGGGATGAAAATATTGAATATATTTTCTTTCCTAGTGACTACTCCTGGGCACTTCAGGAGAAAACTACTGAGAATGCGTTAAACCAATTTGTCTCTTCAACAAATTGTATAGATTTTCCTTTGTCTTTTGCTCAATTTGATCAAGTTTTTGGGGATAAGTTTTAAGAAAATATGGCCCTCTCAACATTCGTGAATACACCATGTGTCTTTGAAATTGAAAAGCATATAGGGTCTTATACCATGCCTTGTGAAGTTAGCCCTGTAAATGTTTTACACATAAATGCAAGGTTAATCGAGACTCAACAATAAAACCTGCTTAAGCTCCTTAAAATCCAATCTGGAGCATTTGCATGGGAATACATTGATATGAATGGTATACACCCTGAGACTTGTATTCACCATATTTACATATATGCCAGTATATCCCCTATAAGGCAGCCTCAAAGGAGGATGAACCCTGCTTTGAAGGACATATTTAAAGACGAGTTACAAAAACTCATTAATGCTAGTTTCATCTAACCAATTTCAGATAGTAAATGGGTATCTCCTCTAGTGGTAGTCCCAAATAAAGTCACAAAAAAATGGCATATTTGTGTTGACTTCCGAGAATTGAATAAAGCCACGCTTAAGGACTACTTTCATTTGCCCTTCATTGACCAAGTTCTAGATACCTTGTCCAAAAAACACTATTTTTATTTTGTCGACAAATATAGTGGATACAATCATATTTTTATAGAACATGAGGATCAGGATAAGAAAACTTTTACATGCCCTT
The DNA here is from genome assembly GCA_001517045.1 of Pseudotsuga menziesii. Classification (NCBI taxonomy): domain Eukaryota; kingdom Viridiplantae; phylum Streptophyta; class Pinopsida; order Pinales; family Pinaceae; genus Pseudotsuga; species Pseudotsuga menziesii. The sequence goes on from LPNX010395775.1 coordinate 316,476, forward strand.
GGGGGACATATGCTTATAGAGTTTTTCCATTTGGCTTATGTAATGCACCTGCTACTTTTCAATGTGTGGTTTTAGGAATTTTTGTTGATTTTATAAATGACTATGTACAGGTGTACATGGATGATTTTACAACCTATGGTAATACCTTTCAAGAATATCTTGATAATCTTGAAAAGGTCTCAATCCGATGTTAAGAAACAAATCTAGCCCTTAGTCATGAAAAATGTAAAATTCTATTAATAGAAGGCATAGTTTTGGAGCATCATGTTTCCTCACAAGGGATCAAAAGTGACCCTGCTAAGATAGAAGTAATTGTTGGTCTCCCCTCTCCAAAAAATCAAAAGGAAGTAAGAAGATTTCCTTGTCATCCAGGTTACTACCGTCGTTTTATTGAAAATTTCACTAAAATTGTTGCACCTTTTTTAAAACTGCTTATGAAAGATATAGATTTCTAATGGGGCGAATCATGCCAAACTGCTTTTGAGGTCTTAAAAGCTAAACTACCAGTGGCACCAATAATTAGGGTTCCTTATTGGTCCCTTCCTTTTCATATATCCACTAAGGCTTTTGACATAGTCATAGGAGGAGTTTGTTAGAATAATCAACCCATAGTTTACTACCTTAGACATTAATTTAATTATTTTTGTCTTATTTTCCTAGTTCATGTGTCCCACCTTATGCAAGTTGTCAATTACCTATCCATAGTGGTCCAACTTGCCTAATTTGACCCATGTAGCGCTTGGGAAACCTCAAGGAATCAATTCTGCTTTATTCCTAGTCTCCTAGGCACCCTTCTGCTTTTTCTGCTTTATTGCCTGCTTTTTCAGTGTTTTAAGGCAATAGGGAAAGTTTGACTAGGTGAGGTGAACTAGTTTTTTGTCCCTTTCATCCTCCACTCTTTTCTCCTTGCAAAATCATGTATGAGTTTTCATTCCGCCACTCTTTAGCTTGCCTAAGCCATTTTTCTAATTCGTGAGCTCCATGACAGATTTGGGATTAGCTTTTTACACCTATGGGGGATTTGCTTAATTTTAGTAAGCCTGCTTTATGCTAGATTCGAATTGCTCCTCATGCATTCAAATCCCTGATGTATTTTATTTATACAGAAACCTACTATGTTACAGGGTTGGCTATTGTACACTGAGTTAATACAGTTTAGTGTTCAGCTCCAATTTCAGTCTCTTTTGTGAGTGATTTTGCATGATCAATTGTTAATTGTTGTGAGTAAAATTAATCTATCACTGGGTTCAATTTCCACATGGTATCAGAGCCATTTTAGATCGATTTCTCTCCTTCAAAATTGTTTTGAAGGTTTGACATCAGTGACTGGGAGCCTTCTACTGACAGCCGGGATAGATTTTCTAAGCTATGGATCAATCAAAGAAAACTATCTTGACTCCCTTCAATTTCTTTGAATGGAAAGCAGAGATGGAGATATTTTTGAGAGCGAAAGGCCTCGATAGGGTGACTATGGAAAAAGAAACAGAGGCCAATGCAGCTGCAGAGAAGATTAAATGGCACAACAGGAGGGATGAGGCCTATGGTCTCCTGTGTCTGAGTATTTCCAGAGACCTCCTTTTCCATCTTGATGGATTGACATCACCGAATGAAGTATGGGAGAATATTTCTGATCTTTTTTGAAAGATAGATGAGATGAGGGGACATCAAATTGAAAATGAGCTGATTTCTCTGAGTCGAAATAGCTTTGAATCCCTGTAGCTATATTTCTCCAAGTTCAAAGCACTTGTTTTGTAGCTGAAACAGTGTGGGATCGAAAAGAAGGATGATCAGCTCGTCCTAGCCATTCTCTTGAAGCTAGGCCCTGACTATTCAGTGTTTGTTTCGACCTTCTATGCCACAAAACTGACAGCTCGAACCTGGAAGATGCCTAGCCTTGCATATTTCATGGAATCTCTCACACAAGAACATGATAAGCTGGTGATGATGGGCACCATCAAACCATCCAAAGATCAAGCTCTGATTGCTGGAGATTTGAAGGTGGATTCAAAAATCCAAAAGAAAGCTAAAAATCCACCTGAGCAAAAGAGAGACAAGAAACAGTCTCCGGAGGAGCCACAAGGTTCCAAGAAGAAGTACCAGAAGAAGAAAAACAAAGGTGAAATGAGCAAGTGCGCATACTGCAATAAGGGCAATCACACTGAAATCTCTTGTATGAAGAAGCAAATAGACATGCTGACCCAACTCTTGGAGAATAATGGCATCTCCCTTCCAGAAAGCTCAAAGAAGAGAGAAGGAGGATCAACTTCAGATGACAGAGAGAGAGTTCATGCATTGGTTGCAGGCACATCAAGCTCACCCATTTTTATCATTGATTCTGGAGCTTCAAGACACATGGTTTCAACCAAGGAGGGCTTCTCCTCACTTGATATGTCGAAAGGACCACCTATAGTACTGGGAGATGACTCTCTCACTGAAAGTTTGGGCAAAGGGAGGATTGATCTTGATCATGGTCAGTTCAGCAATGTGTTGTATGTGCCTGGTCTTGCCTCCAACCTCTTGTCAGTGTACCAGACGACCCACACTGGATCTCCTAAGAAAGTCATATTCTCCCTCGATGAAGTTGAGATCATAGAGATCTCAAGTGGTAGAGTCATTGCAAAAGGAGTCACGAATCATGCTCAAAAGGTATACATGTTCTCACACTTCCTACCTTACTAAAACCCCTCTGCTCTTCTGATTCATGCTAATGAAGTAAGCAGTATTTGGCATGAAATATTTGGCCACCTAAACTACAAATATCTTTCTGATCTTAGTGAAAAAGAGATGGTCATAGGGTTTCCCAAGATAAAATTTTCCAAAGGAGTCTACCAAGGTTGTATCCTAGGAAAACACCGAGAGCATAAATTTGAGAGGGCTAGTCATGAGAGAACCTCTGCACCCCTCGAGCTGATCCATAGTGATGTTGCTGGCCCATTCCCTCATATGTCAATGAGTCAGGCCAAGTATTCATTGACTTTCATTGATGAATTTTCCAGGTATTGCTGGGTTCACTTCCTGAAACACAAGTTTGAAGTTTTTGGCCTATTCAAAGTCTTTAAGGCTTTGGTTGAGAACCAGTCTGGAAGGAAACTCAAGGCCCTCAGATCTGACAATGGTCATGAGTATGTCAAGTCTAATTTTATTAATTATTATGCAGATGTATGTATTCAGATGCAGCATTCTATCCCTTACACACCACAGCAAAATGGTGTTGCTGAGAGGAAGAACAAATCACTGAAGGAGATGGCAACATGCATGATGGAGGCCAAAACTTTGCCACCAAAGTAATGGGCCGAAGATATCAACTATGCAGCCTATATTCAGAATAGGGTGCCTCATAAACAGCTTGATGGCATGACTCCCTTCGAAGCATGGAGTGGGCACAAGCCAGTTGTGACCCATTTCAGGATTTTTGGCTCAAAGGCTTGGGCTAGAATTCCAACAGAGAAGAGGAAGGATTTGCAGCCCCAAAGACAAGAGTGTCCTTTTGTTGGATAATCTGAAGATTCAAAAGGGTACAAACTGATAAATTTGAGCACAAACCAATCCTTCATCGAAATGTGTGGTCAGTTTGAAGAAGAACCCCTTGTAGCAGTGGAAGTTGGAGAAGCCTCTTCTCCACCTGAACCTCAAGAAGTAAGTAAAGAGTTTGTTGAACATGCTGATTCTGATTTGTCTGATGGAGATGAGTTTATTGCAGACCCTAACAGCCCTACAAGGCCAAAATGGGAATCCAAGACACTACATGCAGCAGGAGAGCTAGCTGGGGATCCCAATGACCCAAGGAGGACTAGATCTCAGTTTGAGAGTGGTCTGTGCATGAAGGATCTTATGTTTGCTGAAAAAATCTATTTAATGGTGGAGTCTGATCCTCAAACATATGAAGAAGCAGCAGGAGATCCAATATGGCAAACAGCCATGAAGGAGGAGTTCATCTCACTCTAGAAGAGCAACACATGGGAGCTAGTGGATCTTCCCCCAGGGAGAAAGTTAGTCCAGTGTAAGTGGGTCTATAAGACCAAATTTGCTGCTGATGGTTCACCACTAAAGTAAAAGGCCAGATTGGCAGCCAAGGGCTACTCACAAGTTCATGGCATAGATTACAATGAGACCTTTTCCCCAGTGGAAAAGATGGATTCCATCAGGCTAGCCTTAGCCATTGCAGCCTCAAGGAAATGGGAGGTACATCACATGTATGTAAAATGTGCCTTCCTGAATGGAGATCTCACTGAAGACATATATATGCAACAGCCTCAAGGTTTTTCTACTAACCCTTCTCTTGTGTGCAGGTTGAGAAAGTCATTGTATGGGCTAAAGCAAGCCCCCAGGGCTTGGTATGCCAAGATCGATAGCTTCTTGCTATCACTGAATTTTGTTCGGTGCAAATAAGATCCAAATGTCTATTTGAAGTTAGTTAATGGTTCATTAATGATCATTGTGTTATATGTTGATGACCTCCTCATTACAGGAAACTCAAAGGATGAGATTGCTTCCTTAAAAGGATCTATGAACCAAGCCTTCTCCATGACAGATTTGGGGCTCTTAAGTAAATTTTTGGGGCTTGAGATTGCTCAAACCAAAGATGGAATCAAGGTGCACCAGTACAAATATGCCTTGGACTTGCTGAACAAATTCAAAATGAAGGATTGCAAAGTAAGCAAAACTCCCTTCCTTTCAGGAGTGAAGCTGGAAGAAGCTGATTCTTCACCTATGGTAAACAATACACTGTATAGGAAATTGATTGGATGTTTGTTGTATTTGACACATACTAGACCTGATATTTATTATGCAGTAAATGTGGCTTCTAGATACATGGATCAGCCTCATGAGATCCATTGGAAATCAGCCAAAAGGATCCTTAACTTTGTTCAGGGAACAAGGACACATGGGATCTTCTATAAAGCAAAATATGATCTTGATTTGATTGGATTTACTGACAGTGATTGGGCAGGTGATAGCACAGACAGAAAGTCCACATCAAGATATGTGTTCATGCTTGCAGAAGGGCCAATCAGCTGGTCAAGCAAGAAACAGAGTGCCATTGCACTCTCATCTACAAAAGCAGAGTACAGAGGAGTTGTTAATGCAGCAACTCAATGTTTATGGTTGCAGGGATTACTTGGAGAGTGTAGCTTCGAATCAGAGTACTCAACTACCATATAATGTGATAAACGGAGTACCATTCGAATATGCAAAGATCCAGTTCAGAAGCAGAGAACCAAACACATTGAGATCCATATGCACTACATCAGAGAGCTTGTGCATGATGGCACCATTCACCTACTCTTCTGTTCATATTCAGAACAAGTAGCTGATATCTTCACCAAAGAATTTTTTGAGAAGAACTTCAGCAATATCAAATCACTGCTGGGGATTTCTGATCATGCTATGAAGCATGAGTGAATACAAGATTCCGAAATTTTGTTTTACAGTCCATGTTTAAGGGAGGATTTTCCCAAGTTGGTTTTCCCTCTTTCCTTGTTTAAATGGACATGCAGTATGTAAAGGGTGACTAAGCCTTTTTGCTAGGCCCTATAATTTTCTAATATATTACTCATAATTTAGGCTTAAGGGGGGGTGTTAGAATAATCAACCCATAGTTTACTACCTTAGACATTAATTTAATTATTTTTGTCTTATTTGCCTAGTTCATGTGTCCCACCTTATGGAAGTTGTCAATTACCTATCCATAGTGGTCCAACTTGCCTAATTTGACCCATGTAGTCCTTGGGAAACCTCAAGGAATCAATTATGCTTTATTCCTCATCTCCTAGGTGCCCTTCTACTTTTTCTACTTTATTGCCTACTTTTTCAGTGTTTTAAGGCAATAGGGAAAGTTTGACTAGGTGAGGTGAACTAGTTTTTTGTCCCTTTCATCCTCCACTCTTTTCTCCTTACAAAAGCATGTATGAGTTTTCATTCCACCACTCTTTAGCTTTCCTAAGACATTTTGCTAATTCAGGAGCTCCATGACAGATTTGGGATCAGCTTTTTACACCTATAGGGGATTTGCTTAATTTTAGTAAGCCTGCTTTATGCTAGATTCGAATTGCTCCTCATGCATTCAAATCCCTCATGTATTTTATTTATACAGCAACCTATTATGTTACAGGGTTGGATATTGTACACTGAGTTAATACAGTTTAGTGTTCAGCTCCAATTTCAATTTCTTTTGTGAGTGATTTTGCATGATCAATTGTTAATTGTTGTGAGTAAAATTAATCTATCACTGGGTTCAATTTCCACAGAGTTCTTGGTAAAAAAGAATCCAAGCATCATATGTTATATATTTAATTCACAAAAATATGATGCCTGCCGAACTAAATTACACTGTTACTGAGAAGGAGTTTCTGGCAGTAGTCTACTCTATTTATAAGTTTCGCCATTATATCATAGGATATGAATTTTTTGTGCATACAGATCATTTTGTCATCAAATTTTTTATGAATAAGCCAATTACCAATGGTAGGGTGACCCGATGGTTTCTTCTATTGCAAGAATTTAATATCACTGTCGTTGATCAACCTGGTAGAGAAAATTTGGTAGCAGATTTCCTCTCTCTTATTCAACATGATGATGGTTCTAAACCAGTTGATGATATTTTCCCTAACGAACATCTACTTTCTGTATCTGTTCAAACCCCTTGGTTTGTAGACATTGCTAATTATTTGGGAACTGGGAAGTTACCAAACCATTTGTCTCCTCATGAGAAATGTCGAATTGTCATCCAGAGTTCTAGTTACTCTTGGGTTGATAATGACCTTTTATGTACCGAACCAAGTCTTATTATTAGACGATCTGTACATGAGGACGAGATGACATAAATCCTCTGTGCATGCCATGATGGGCCATATGGAGGACACTTTTCTGACAAGTGAACGTCATACAAAGTGTTGCATTCTGGTTATTACTAGCCAAGCATTTTTAAGGATACTTCCATATATGTTAGAGGATGTGATGGTTTCCAAAGAATGGGTAGACCTACCTCATCGAACAAGATGCCTTTATAGCCTCAGGTCATGATTGAGCCTTTTGAGAAGTGGGCTCTTAATTTTGTAGAACCAGTATCTCCTATGTACTGCAAGAAGAAATACATCCTGGTTTTCACAGATTATGTCACCAAATGGGTAGAAGCTAAAGCTTTATTCCAAGCTACAGAAAAATCTATGATAGAATTTGTATGAAGAGATAGTCAGTCAATTTGGTGTGCCTATAGAAATTGTCACTAACTAAGGTTCTCAATTCACCTCTAAATTAATAAAATAACTTACAACGAAATATAGTATACAACATTCCAAATCCTCACCTTACCATCCACAAGCCATCGACTAGGTAGAATAAACGAATAAGGTATTGGAAGGCATATTAACCAAAACTATTCAGCTACATTATAAAGATTGGGCATATAGACTCCCATAGGCTTTGTGGGCCTATAGAATTACTTGGAGAAACACTACTAGACATACAACCTATGAGTTAGTATATGGTAAACAATTCCTTTTACCTATTGAATTCCAAGTTAAGACTTTTCGTATGGATGTACAATTACATATGGATTTAGAAGAGACACAAAAACAACGAATCTTCCAGATTAACGAATTAGATGGGATTAGGCAAGATGCACTTCAAAGGACAATGTTAACACAAAATCAATGAAAGAAATGGAATGATAAATTTATTAAGAAAAAGTAGTTAAATACCAGAGATTGGGCATTGCTATTCGAGTCAAGGTATAAAAATTTCAAAGAAAAATTAACTACCAATTGGATGGGTCCATATGAGGTACTTACAGCCTTCGATAATTGGTTAGTAGAGATTAATGCAATTGATGATTCAAAAAATTCCTTTGTCATAAATGGACACAGACTTATACTATATCATCAACCAATCTCTACACGAGATTTCATGAAGATTGTCTTACAACAAAAGTAGATGGAGCTGGTTGAAGAGGAAGCCATTCCTCCTCCTCCTTATTCTTAAACTATTTTGGGTTGTTTTTTATGGACATATGTATATATATATTTATTTATTTAATAAATAAAAGTCATTTATGATAACTTGACTACATTTATGCATGGAATTTGGTTGTATAATCAGATTATGGAATTTTGTCAAATAAGAAAGGAAGGCTCTTTTCCTTTATCTAAACTTTGATAAAATTTATATGACTTTTTCTCGATGCATATGTTTTTGTTGCAAATAAAATTTGAATAATATAACAAGTGGTTTTGCAGTTTGACTACAAGAACCTTGTTTCTTTAACCAACCCATGAAATGTTTCCTAAAAGGGGGAGTTCTCTAAGAACTTATAATTCAGCCTAATTGTTTTTTTTAAATAAGCAGTTATAATGAAATTAAAATATTCCCTATATTATTGATACCCACTTTATTTGATGATTCCTTATGATTTTATGGTGATTGATTCAGATAAGTACATTTCAGACTTATCATTAAAACAATTTCTTAAGACCTATTTTAATCATCTTGTGATTCAAACTTCTATTTTACACCTAAGGACTACTCGTTCATCTTGTACTCATTATCAAAGCTTGTTTCTTAAGGATTTTTGAGAAAACTCATGAATAAGTGAAATTCTTTCTTGTGGGGAACATTACTTCTTTTTTACGAAGAATATAGACTGAGTAGTCCAAGAACAACTTTAAGTTATTATCTTTTGACATGATTTATAATTTAGGCAGTTATAAATTTTTCTTTACTTATAAGGTTTGCGTTCAAAAATCTGAATTATGTGTTTAGCAGGCTGTTGCAGTCACAACTATTTCTCAAATTTTGGACCCTCCTTTTAATTTCATTTTGCCTGGTATTGTTTGGATTGCTGAACTCTGTTTTTGTTTTCCCTCTACTACAAATTTGGATTGTTTGAAGTTAAAGTGAGGTCAACTGTTTTCATGCTTTTTGAAAAACTGCTTTTGTCTGCCAATGCTCTGGACTGTGGAGTTTAAAGTTGATTTGAAAATGATGTCCTTTGATATGAATGATTTCCTTCATTGCTATCAAAATTATATTTATGTTTGAATCGAAACTTTAGTTCTCTTTGCCGCTTGTTTCAGAGGTGAAACAAATTTTTCTATCGCTCGCCAGCCGAAAGTTTTTTGAAAATTAACGTTTTTTTTTTCGGAGGTCAGTTGAACAGTGAATCGGGGCCATAGTTCTCTATGCAGCCACTATCACGGAAGCTAACTAATAAAATTCCCGATGGGAATCATGTTTTTTGCCGATGTTTTATCTCCTTCATTTTTTGTTTTCTGCGTCGTTTTGCTTATCACTGTCGGAGCCTTAGGCTTCTAAGTTGCTGCCATTTTGGAGAAGAGATGGGAAACGTTTCGACAGGTTAGTTCTTACCTTTGTTGATTCCGTGTTTTATTGCTTTTTCATTACTTTTTGTTTTCTCTTCGCTATCGGAACGTTTCATCACTTTGATCGAATGCCATAGTCTGATTATTTTTCACCATCGTGGCTCCTTAGCGAACTAACCATCTGACATATAGTTGTTCCAGTTGTCGATGGTTTGTTCTATTTTTCATCGATGTTTTCTGATTTGTGGAACCGTTAGTCCATGTGACTTCTGTCGTTACGGCTCCTCATTGAACTAGTCGTCTGATGCCGTAGTGGTTCCGAGTTTCGATGGTACAGTTTTTAGTGCTCAAAGCCTCTAATCATTGATGTTATTCTTGTCATGAAACCTATAGATTTATGGTTTTCCACCGTTGCGGCTCCTCAGTGAATTGATCAATCGTTGCTATAGTACTTCCCCCCGCCGAAGTGGATTATCTACTCGATGCTTAGAGTTTTTGCTTCCGACTGTCGGTTGGGTTTTCCCAGCATTTTTGTTGTCAATCGTTGCTATAGTACTTCCACCCGCCGAAGTGGATTATCTACTCGATGCTTAGAGTTTTTGCTTCCGACTGTCGGTTGGGTTTTCCCAGCATTTTTGTTGTGTTGTTACTCTATTTTGTGGAAATTGAACCCAGGTGTTAGAACAATTACACTCACAAAAATTGTCAATGACACATGCAAAGTACACATAAAGGAGACTAAATTTGGAGTAGAACACTAATCTGTATTGAATAAGTGTACAATATCCAACCTTGTGAAGTCATAGGCTTCCATAATAAATAATTACATGAGAGATTCGAATGCATTGGGATGCCATTCGAATTGGCCAAAAGCAGGCTTACTAAATCTAAGCAAATCCCTCATAGGCGCATAAAGCAGTTTCCAAACCTATCTAGGGGCTCACGAATTGGAAAAATCAATTAGAAAAGATGATAGGCAATGGAAGGACAACTCATAGATGCTTTTATTAGGAGAAAAGAGTGGAGGATGATGAGGACAAAAAACAAGTTAACTTCACCTAGTCAAACTTTCCCAATTGCTTTAAAACTCAGCAAAAGCAGGCAATAAAGCAGAAAAAGAAGACATGTGCTAGAAAGGCCAGGAATAAAGCAAAATTGATTCCAAGTGGTTTCCCAAGTTCTCCGTGACTCAGTTTTAGCAAGTTTGACCACTTTGGACATGTGGAGGACAACTTGCAGAAGGTGGAATATGGAAACTAGGCAAATAAGACAAAAATGGATTAATTAATGTCTAAGGTAGCTAACTATGGCTTGATTATTCTAAAACCCCCCCTTAAGCCTGAATTATGAGTAAATTATGAGAAAATTATAGGGCCTAGCAACAAGGCTTAGTCACCCTTTACATACTGCATGTCCATTTAACCAAGGAAAGAGGCAAAAACCCAGGGGGAAAAATCCTCCCTTAAACATGGACAGTAAAACAAAATTTTAAAATATTTTCATCAATCATGCTTCACAGCATGATCAGCAATCCCCAATAGTGATTTGAGATTGCTGAATATCTTTTCACAAAAACCTTTGGTGAAGATATCTGCTACTTGTTTTGAAGATGAATAGAAGAGTGTAAATTTGAGCATATAGATCTGTAGAAAAATACACAACTCACAAAGAAGATCTCACAATTTACTCAGCAATTGAAGAATGAAATAGTGCAAAAGGCTTGCAGCTGTGAATGCTTTCATTAATAAAAAAAGTAATTCAGATGATAATTACAATAATGTAAAATGGCTTTAATAGCCACAAGCAATTCGAATCCACATGAGGAAGTTCGAATTGATTAGACTCTACTTGACTGTAGGTAACCAAGACTTTGTCTAAATCACTATCGTAGGACCTAGTAGTTAACTGTCCTTGTCTAAATCATAACCGGAGTTCATCGGAGCTTTAAAACATAACCAAATGTTACATTTAGTGTTGACTAATGGTTAACTAACTGTGGTAGGTGAGAAATGCGCCCCACATGTGTGCAATCAATTAAACCTATCGCTAACTGAATGTCAAGGGCTAGAACTGAATGTGACTGACTCCTAACTTGGCTTGACTAGTCATTAATGGAAGTGAACTGACCTTGGTTGGTTTCGGCACTCCCAGTTGCTTCCTAAATTGTAGGGATTGATCTAGGAGACTCCTAAACTTATGCAATCAAGTGCAATAAGTGGCAGTGAGCCTCAATTAGTGTTCCCAACACTTTGGTAACTGAAACATGTGCCCCAATTAGGTCAAGTTTACCCAATGGTGCTAATGACTATAAATAGACTAGATGGACTCCCGATTTAGACATATGAGCAAATTTGGACAAGGGAGGATTAACAATCCTAACACCCCCTCTGAATGCTAACTTGGACAAATTGTGGGCCCTGGTAACTAAGACCATAGGTCACCCATTACATCAAGTAAAATAAAGTAACTGCTCAATATAAGAAGCTAGGGAAAAAACCACATGGGAAAAAAGCCCTCCTTCTAGCTAAGCAGGTAGAATCAAGTCTCAAGTTTGAAAAACTTGAAAATATGTTGCTGCAATATTCATCTCTGTGAGGTAGTGAAGCAGCATGCATGGTGTGCTGTGCATAGGTATTCTAGGGCCTGGCATGTAGAATTCTCCTTTTTCTCCAAAAATGATGATGGAAGGAAGGAGGAATGTAACTTTTGTCTCTTGCTGAATGAAGAGGTGTATGATCA
>LPNX010395775.1:328608-352794 GCA_001517045.1 Pseudotsuga menziesii
GACTCATCCCTTTCCATATTGCATCTTACAGGAAGTCTATTACATCTCTCTGAAGAAGGAAAAATAGTATGGCATAGCGCAAGAGTCTTTCCTTTCTAAGTGTCAGGTGAGTTTCCAGTCATCTTCCTAGCTTCCAGTTTGGAAGTAGGAACTGAATCTAGATCTGAGTCACCCTGAATATTAATGTCATAAACTGATATAGATGGATCTCCAATACTAGTAGAAGATTTAAAAGAAGTAGATTCAATGGTTTTACCTTCCCTTGCAGGTGGCTGCTGAGAGTGCACTGGTTCTGAAGGAGGCATGAAATGTGAGAACTCATATGCTCTTGAAGCATGATTCGCAATACCCTTTTCTATGATGCTCCCAGTAGAGATTTATGTGATCTCCATTGAGTCAGGACCAAAGATCACTTGCTTTGGATATCCAGTATGGGTCATCTGATAGATAGATAATAGGTTTGAAGCCAAGGAGGGAACAAACAACACATCTTTGAACCTTCCATGTTCAAGTTGGATAGAGCCCTTCCATTTGGTTTGGAGTTTATTGTTATTTCCCATATGAATACTAGGACCATCAAAGGACTAAAAAGAAGAGAATGATTCTATGGATGCAGCCATATGGTTGGAAGCTCCAGAATCAATGAGGAAGGCAGGTGTTGATGTGCAGCAAGCTTTCAGTGCATGTCCTTTCCTTTGGTATTCTTCTTCTTCTTCTTCAGAGTCTTCCTTACTTGTGCTAGTAGGTACAGAAATGTTGTGCCTCTTCAAAAGAAGAGCCATTTCATCAAGTTGTCTTCTCATACATGAGATTTCTGAATGGAAGCCCCTTCCACAGTAAGGGCAGAGGACCTTGCCATTGCCATTCTTCTTACTTCTCTTCAAACTTGAAGGTTCTTTTGACTGTTCAGACTCATCTCTTTGCTTCCCTCTGTCATTCGCTACCTTGTCTCCTATTGCAACAAGAGCTATATCTTTGGGAGATTGAATAATCCCCATTTGGATCAATTTATCATTCTCAGAAATAAGAGATTGAATGAAAGCATTAAGAGTGGGCATCTTCCAATTTGGAGTAGTGAGCCTTACTGTTTGGAAGGTGGATACAAAGACTGAGTAGTCTGAATTGAGCTTTGTGAGAATAGAAAGGATGATCTGATCTTCATCCTTCTTCACTTTGCATTGCTTCAACTGATATATTAGGTTCTTGAACTTTGAGAAGAATTCATTTAGAGATTCGAAATTTGATGGATTGAGAGTAATCAGATCATTTTCTAGTTGATGGATCCTCATCTCATCATGCTTATCAAATAAGGAAGAAATATTGTCCCAAACCTCCTCGGGAGTGTCCAAGTCTTGGATGTGAAATTGAAGATCCCTAGAGACTAACAATTGCATGAGTCCAATGGCTTCATCAAGCCTGTTCATGTACTTAGCTTTGTCTTTATCTGATTTTGGCTCTTCCTCTATTTCTTCTATGAGTCTGAAGAGATGCTTGGTGTGGAGCAATACTTTCATGTCATCCTTCCACTGGTGATAGTTGAAGGGAGTGAGAGGCTCTATTTCATGAGCCATTTCGAAGTAATAGGAAGCACTGAGCTGCTGTAGCGAATGCAATGAGAAGTAGAGGCTGCTTGTAGCGAATGCTGTAAGAAAAGCTGATAACCTGTCACACAATCAAACAAAAAAAATGATCTGGTTGGAGATCTGAGGAGGAGAGGAGTCTTGTACACTGAGGCTATGATACCATGTAAATTTGAGCATATAGATCTGTAGACAAATACACAACTCACAAATAATATCTCACAATTTACTCAGCAATTGAAGAATGAAATAGTGCAAAAGGCTTGCAGCTGTGAATGCTTTCATTAATCAAAAAAGTAATTCAGATGATAATTACAATAATGTAAAATGGATTTAATAGCCACAAGCAATTCGAATCCACATGAGGAAGTTTGAATTGATTAGACTCTACTTGACTGTAGGTAACCAAGACTTTGTCTAAATCACTATCGGAGGACCCAGTAGTTAACTGTCCTTGTCTAAATCATAACCGGAGTTAATTGGAGCTTTAAAACACAACCAAGTGTTACATTTAGTGTTGAATAATGGTTAACTGACTGTGGTAGGTGAGAAATGCACCCCACATGTGTGCAATCAATTAAACCTAGCGCTAACTGAATGTAGAGGGATAGAACTGAATGTAACTTACTCCTAACTTGGCTTGACTAGTCATTAACGGAAGTGAATTGACCTTGGTTGGTTTCGGCACTCCCAATTTCTTCCTAAATTGTAGGGATTGATCTAGGAGACTCCTAAACTTATGCAATCAAGTGCAATAAGTGATAGTGAGCCTCAATTAGTGTTCCCCACACTTTGGTAACTGAAACATGTTCCCCAATTAGGTCAAGTTTACCCAATGGTGCTAATGACTATAAATAGACTAGATGGACTCCCGATTTAGACATGACTCCCAATTTAGACATATGATCAAATTTGGACAAGGGAGGATTAATAATCCTAACAAAGAGTAGGTGAATGGTGCCATCATGCACAAGCTGTCTGATGTAGTGCATATGGATATCAATGTGTTTGGTTCTCTGTCTCTGAACTGGATCATTGCAGATTCAAATGGTACTCTGATTATCACAATATATAGTAGTTGAGTATTCTAATTCTAAGCCACACTCACCAAGTAACCCATGCAACCATAAACATTGAGTTGTTGCATTTACAACTCTTCTGTACTCTGCTTCTGTAGATGAGAGTGCAATGGCACTTTGTTTCTTGCTTGACCAGCTGATTGGTCCTTCAACAAGCCTGAACACATATCCTAATGTTGAATTCCAATTTTTTTTGTTACCTACCCAATCACTGTCAGTAAATCCAATCAAATCAAGATCATATTTAGCTTTGTAGAAGATCCCATGATTCCTTGTTCCCTGAACAAAGTTAAGGATCCTGTTGGCTGCTCTCCAATGGATAACATGAGGCTGATCCATGTATCTTGAAGCCACACTTATTGGATAAGAAATATTAGGTCAAGTATGTGTAAGGTACAACAAACACCCAATCAGTTTCCTATACAGTGTATTATTTACTATAGGTGAAGAATCTGCTTCTTCAAGCTTAACTCCTGAAAGGAAGGGAGTCTTCCTTGGCTTGCAATATTTCATGTTGAACTTGTTCAGCAAATCCAAAGCATAATTTGAATGATGTAATTTTATTCCATGTTTGGTTTGAGTAATCTCGAGAACCAAGAATTGGATCAATAACCCCAAATCAGTCATAGAGAATGCATGGTTCATTGCATCATTCAAGGAGGCAATTTCATCCTTTGAGCTTCCTGTAATGAGAAGGTCATCCACATACAATAAAATAATCATCAAACAACCATGAATCAGATTCAAATAAACATTAGGATCTTACTTGCATCGAAAAAAAATCAATGATAGCAGAAAGCCATCAATCTTGGCATACCAAGCCCTGGGGGCTTGCTTAAGCCCATGCAATGATTTCTTTAGCCTGCACACAAGAGATGGATTAGTAGCAAAGACTTGAGGTTGATGCATGTAAATATATTCAGTAATATCTCCATTTAGGAAATCACACTTCACATCCATGTGATGTACCTCCCACTCCTTCGAAGCTACAATGGCTAAGGCTAGCCTAATGGAGTCCATATTTTCCACTGGTGCAAAGGTATCATTGTAGTCTATTCCATGTACCTATGAGTATCCCTTAGCTACCAATATTTATTTATGTTTCAAAGGTGAACCATCAGCAGAAAACTTGGTTTTTTAAACCCACTTACATTGAACTAGCTTCCTCCCTGGGGGAAGATCAACCAACTCCCAATTGTGGTTCTTCTGGAGTGAGCTGAACTCTTCTTTCATGGTTGTTTTCCATCTTGGATCATGTGCTACATATTCATATGTCTATGGGTCTGATTCAACCATTAGATAGCATTTCTCTGCAAACAAAGGGTCTTTCATACACAGAGCACTCTCAAACTGAGATCTAATCCTCCTAGGATCACTAGGATTTACAGCTAGTTCTCCAGCTGCATGAATAGTCTCTGCTGCCCATTTTAGTATTGTAGGATTGTTAGGATATGCAATTAAATAATCATTATCAGACATATCAGAATCAACAAACTCAACTATCTCTTCACTTACATTCAATGGTTCTGGTGGTGAAGAGGATTCTCCAACTTCCACTATTGCTAAAGGCTCTTCTTGGAACTGAACACTCCTTTCAATGAAAGATTTGTTTGTGCTCAAATTGATCAGCTTGTACCCTTTTGAATATTTAGAGTTCCCAACAAATAGACACTCTTGGCTTTGGGACTGCAAATCCTTCCTCTTTTATGTTGGAATTCTAGCCCAAGCCCTTGAGCCAAAAATCTTGAAATGGGTCACATCTGGCTTGTGCCCACTCCATGCTTCGAAAGGAGTCATACCATCAATCTGTTTATGATGCACCCTATTCTGGATATAGGCTGCACAGTTTATAGCTTTGGCCCAAAACTTTGGTGGCAAAGTCCTAGCCTCCATCATGCAGGTTGCCATCTCTTTCAATGATCTGTTCTTCCTCTCAACACCACCATTTTGTTGTGGTGTGTAAGGGATAGAATGCTGCATCTAAATACCTACATCTACACAATATTGAATGAACTCAGACTTGACATACTCACCACCATTGTCAGATCCGAGGACCTTGAGTTTTCTCCAAGACTGGTTTTCAACCAAAGCCTTAAAGACTTTGAAGAGGCCAAAAACTTCAGACTTGTGTTTCAGGAAGTAAACCCAGCAGTACCTGGAAAATTAATTTATGAATGTCAATGCACATTTGTCCTAAATCATTGAAATATGAGGAAATGGGCCAGCAACATCACCATGGATCAACTCAAGAGGTGCAAAGGTTCTCTCATGACTAGCTTTCTCAAATTTATGCTCTGGGTGTTTTCCTAAGATGCAACCTTGACAGACTCCTTTGGAAAACTTAATCTTTGGTAAACCTATGACCATTTATTTTTCACTAAGATCAGAAAGATACTTATAGTTAAGATGGCCAAATATTTCATTCCAAATCTTACTTGCCTCATTAGCATGAATCAGAAGAGCAGAGGGGTTTGAGTAGGGTAGGAAGTGTGAGAACATGTATACCTTCGAAAAGTGATTTGCAACTCCTTTTGCAATGAATTTATGACTTGAGATCTCTATGATCTCAACTTCATCAGGGGAGAATATGACCTTCTTTGGAGACCCTATGTGGGTCATCTGATACACTGATAAGAGGTTAGAGGCAAGATCTGGAACATGCAATACATTGTTGAACTTACCATGGTCAAGATCAATCTTCCCTTTTCCCAAACTTTCAGTGAGAGAGTAATCTCTCAGTACTATTGGTGGACCTTTTGACATGTCAAGTGAGGTGAATGCCTCCTTGGTCAAAAACATATGTCTTGAAGCCCCAGAATGAATGATGAAAATAGGTGAGCTTGATGTGCCAGCAACCAATGCATGAACTCTCTCTTTGTCTTCTGAATTTGATCCTCCTTCCCTCTTCTTTGAGCTATCAGGAAGAGAGATGCCATTCTTCTCCAGGATTTGGGTCAGCATGTTAATTTGCTTCTTCATGCAGGAGCTTTTAGGATGATTTCCCTTACTACAATATGCGCACTTGCTCATTTCTCCTTTGTTCTTCTTCTTCTGGGGGTTCTTCTTGGAACCTTGGGGCTCCTCTAGAGACTTGTTCTTGTCTCTCTTTTGCTCAGGTGGCTTCTTAGATTTCTTCTTGCCTTTTGAATCCACCCTCAAATCTATAGCAACCATATATTGGTCTTTGGAAGGTTTGATGGTGCCCATCATCACCAATTTATCTTGTTCTTATGTGAGAGATTCCATGAAATCTGCAAGGCTAGGAATTTTCTAGGCTCGAGCTGTCAACTTTGTGGCATGGAAGGTCGAGACAAACATTGAATAGTCAGGGCCAAGCTTCAAGAGTATGGAAAAAACTAGTTGCTCCTCCTTATTTTTGATTCCACACTGTTTTAGATGCAAAACAAGGGCTTTGAACTTGGAAAAGTAGAGCTACAGGGATTCAAAGCTGTTGGGACTCAACGAGATCAATTCATTTTCAATTTGATGTCCCCTCATCTCATATGTCTTACCAAAAAGCTCAATAAGCTTCTCCCATACTTCATTTGGTGATGTTAATCCATCAATATGGAAAAGGAGGTCTCTGGATATGCTCAGACACAGGAGACCATAGGCCTCATCCTCCCTGTTGTGCCATTTAATTTTCTTTGCAGCTGCATTGGGCTCTAATTTTGTTTCCATAGTCACTCTGTAGAGACCTTTTTCTCTCAACAGTATCGCCATATCTTCTTTCCATTCAAAGAAGTTAAATGGAGTCAAGATGATCTTCTGAGATTGATCCATAGCTCAGAAATTATCCCTTCAGTCAGCAGAATGCTCCCAGTCAATGATGTTGACCTGCAATAACAAATTGGAAGGAGAGAAATCAATATACAAAGGCTTTGATACCATGTAGAAATTGAACCCAGGTGTTAGAACAATTACACTCACAAAAATTTCCAATTACACATGCAAATTACACACAAAGGAGACTGAATATGGAGTAGAACACTAATCTGTACTGAATAAGTGTACAATATCCAACCCGGTGAAGTCAAAGGCTGCCACAATAAATAATTATATGAGATATTATAATGCATTGGGATGCCATTTGAATTGGTCAAAAGCAGGGTTACTAAATCTAAGCAAATCCCCCATAGGTGCATAAAGCAGCTTCCAAATCTGTCTAGGAGCTCACGAATTGGAAAAATCAATTTGGAAAGCTAATAGGTGATGGAAGGGAAACTTATACATGCTTTTACTAGGAGAAAAGAGTGGAAGATGATGAGGACAAAAAATAAGTTAACTTCACCTAGTCAAACTTTCCCAATTGCCTTAAAACTTAGCAAAAGCAGGCAATAAAGCAGAAAAAGTAGAAATACGCTAGGAATGCCAGGAATAAAGTAGAATTGATTCCAAGTGGTTTCCCAAGTGCTCCATGACTCAGTTTTAGCAAGTTTGACCACTTTGGACATGTGGAGGACAACTTGCATAAGGTGGAATATGGAAAATAGGTAAATAAGACAATAATGGATTAATTAATGTCTAAGGTAGCTAACTATGGGTTGATTATTCTAGCATATTTTATGGGATGGTGGAATTTTCCCATGGGTGCTGGTCGATTCAAGGTTTTCGTAGATGAAGAGCGCAGTTTGGGGTTTTGGTGTTTTGAGGAGTGTCGATTGCATTGTTTTGGCTAAGGCTTTCTTCACAAGGTTTTCAGTTAGTTCAGATGCGACTGTTTTTTTAGATAAAGAGTCTATTCTATCGGGATTGTGATTTTAGTGGGACAATGGGATTATAGGTTTTCCAGACCCAACTTGTAGGATTTTCTTTTCCTTATCATTTTTTCATGCATTAATATTGTTTATAGTTCATTTTACAGAATGCATGTATTAGTGCAGTTTGTGTTACTTTGTTAAACGCTAGATGGTCTAAAATCTACTATTTTCATAATAGGGTGACTACTGCAAGCAAGATATGTCTAAAAGTTAAATGAGAAGGGAGGCAGTAAGGAAAGAAGAGGTTGAATTATAAAAACGCAAGATATAAAAATGAAGGATAAAGTGAAGGTCTGAGATCAACAAGGTCTAAAAGGACCAATGGATTCAATAGCAGCAGAGCCCCAGGCTTGGGAAAATTTTATCACTGATCAATATGATCTGTCGTTATAAATGTGCTCTTAAAATCTAAATCTGAAATGTAATGTATTGTATGAATCATGGGCACTCACTAAAGACAAAATTGTGAGAATGAATGGTTGGGGGGGGGGAGCCCAAAGGTCACCGAAGGGCAGCCCAATATTTTTGCTTGTAGTATAAGTATAGGAGAGTTAGATAGTAGTGAAGGAATTATTCCCAGATAGATTTGTGAGAGTATGATGTAAGAAGAACTATTTCCTTTTGCATAAAGAAATTACAAGTTTCTTGTTGGAGAAAGCTTTGTGGAAGGTTTAAAATACTGTGCTATGGATTTGTTGAATGTGAACTATTTATTTTTCAGCTGTTATCCATTAACTGTGAGATCTTTCTAACTCTTTGAACCTATGTTCTTGTTATGAATGCACTCTAGCTTATTCTATAAAATTTCCACTATGAGTAATGAATGCTATTCATAAACAATTAGATATCTGGTTGTTCATATATCTATAAATGTTCATGTGTTTTGAAATAAGTAACAACTATCTGTGATTTTTCTTAATACATGCACAAAATACATTACTCATTGATGAATAATAATCTTGCTCCCCAGGGATAGGTTAGATAGTTAGTTTTAGTTTTTTCTTGTTGTGTGTGGTTCAGATGCGAGAGAGTTAAGACA
The DNA here is from genome assembly GCA_001517045.1 of Pseudotsuga menziesii. NCBI lineage: Eukaryota > Viridiplantae > Streptophyta > Pinopsida > Pinales > Pinaceae > Pseudotsuga > Pseudotsuga menziesii. The sequence continues at coordinate 337,067 of LPNX010395775.1, forward strand.
AGAGATAAGAATGTGCACATCACATTGTGACCGCTCCTTGTATTTTCTATCAATCTGCATTTTTAGATAGGCACTTGCATCTTATACTTAAATAGAAAAACTAAAAGCATACACGGTGGACCAGGCCATAACCGGTAAAACCCTTTATTTTTGTTACTTGACCTACGGTAGCCAGACTGTAAACTAGAAGGATTCCCCATACCAAATAGCAATGGGCTAGTTGGGAATGTTTACTGAGGAGAATCCCTAACTCTTGTTACCTGCAATTTTCTAGGCCTCAACAGTTTTTGGCGCTAAAAGGAGGGAAACCAGTGCATGGATGGCTGAGGAAACTTATTTTCTCTGGATTATTTGACCGATGATAGTTCTGAAAGCAGTTTGTTTCCCAATCCAATTCCTGAATAGAAGGGTAAAAAACATCTGTATTCTGTCGATAACGAAGTAGTTAATGATTTGAGAAGACATACTAGGGCATATGTGAAGAAGATTGGAGGATTACCAATTATTCCTGTCTTTCCCAGAAGAGAATATAAGAAGAAAGACTATCATATATTGGAAGACGTATTGTTGGTTGGAGATTTTGAAGAACTAGTAGAAACAAACTTACAGGAAGTTGTTCAGCCTTTGAATCAAGTGGGCCCAAATACACCTTACTGTTCACCTGTTCATACCCTTGTTCACTCACTACCTCATTCTCCACCCAGACTCATGGAAAACGTGAATGCCAATTAGCCACCCAACCCACCGAATCCACCACCTGCTTGGAGGGCTAGGTCACCTTTAAACCTGGAACCCCCTTTACATGAATTACCTTAGGATTTTGAGAAAATGCTGCCCAAGTTTGACCCAAGTGAAAATATTTTGGTAGATGATCATTTGCAAAGCTTTTACTTGGCTATAGAAGGACTAAGGTCTGGAGAACATGAAGATGTAGTCTGCATATTGTTTCCGCATACCCTGAAAGGAGCAGCAGCCTCATGGTATTTTGGTTTACCTGCAAACTCAATCACAGACTAGCATACATTTGAAAGAATATTTAGAAGTAAGTATGCAGTCCAAAAAACTCATGCAGCATTAATGAAAGGGGTTATGCGCTTTAAAGAAATAAAGAAAAGAAAAAGTGCATAGTTTCACCCAAAGGTTTGCTGCTTATCTTAAGAATTTTTCTGCAACTGATAAACAGTTTGATAAGGTTTTGATCGAATACTATAATTCGTCTTTAGGGCCTAACTTCGCCATGTTTTCTAAGATGCAGGTCAAACCTATGTTGTCAGAAAATTATGAAGAAGCTGAGAGAGTAGACGCTGAAAAAGAGAGCATAGAAGATTATCCTCAGTAGTTGGGAGAAAAAACTTTTGGTAAGAAATCCTTATTACTGTGTAAGCCTAAGGAGGAGCAGTCACATGACTTTGAAGGAATGTTGAAAATGATGTAGAAACTATCTAACAGAATAATAGATTTGGAAAAGGAAAAAGAAGCTCAGAAATCTTATAATCCTTACTATAAAAGGAGAGAGGACAACAATTAGTCTAAGCCTCCTCCACATAGTCTTGCATCAATGAATTTAACAGAGGTAGGGATGGATAATTTTTGCACCTTTCATCAGGAGCCTCATTCTGAAAAAAATTGCCCTGAATGGATCAATTTGATGACATTAGTAATGAATTAGCTATTGGACTCTAAAATAACATAAGCTGATGATGCGGAGAAAAAGGGAAATAAATTCATAGAAAAACAAGAGGATGATGCTCTGGTTTTATGGGACTGTGTCTCACTTTTTAGTACAGAAGACGAAGGTAATTTGAAGCATGAGGAGATATTAGAAACAAATGTGACAACAAGGAGCCAAGGTTTGTTAAATAAAGACAATTCAATAATTCCAAAGATTAAGAAATTTCAAGACAATATGAAGAAAATACAAAAGAACAACACAGATGATAAAATACCTGAACTTACTATTAGCAGTCAAAATCGAAAACAAGTCAACATGCCCGATAGGCCTATTGTAGACAAAGCTCATAATGTCAAGGAAAATATCAAAGCACCTGATATGGGGTACAAATTGTTAAAAGCACTTGAAGTACCAGAGGAGGAGCTTCCCATTAACAACCAACCTGTAGAAGAGATTGTTGAAGCAAGTGTGGGAGGTAAGACTAGGTTTAAAACCCCACCATTCCTACTGACCTTTGAGATTTTAAACCATAAGCTACACAATTTTTTAGTAGACTCAGGGTCGTTGGTCAATGTTATGCCACTTTCAATGTGCAAAAAGATCAATGGACAACCTAAACCCACTACCTGGAAGTTTACTCAGTTAGACAGGACCAATGTGAAAGTAGTGAGGGAAATGGAAGATGTTCTGATTCGCTTATCTGCAAATGAAAAGATATGTCAGTACATTGATATTGTAGTAGCAGACATACCTGATGGCTATGGTCTTATTTTGAATCGAGACTGGTCAGCAAGAATAAATGGGTATTTTGCTTTAGATTGGTCACACTTGTGGTTGCCGCAGAAGGGAATTCCAAACCAGATTAAAATATTAAGAGAGCCCCACATGGAGCACAATGTTACTCAATTGGAAGAAAAAAATGAACCAGTGAATTTTCTGTTGGGAAATCATCTAATTGAGCTAGAAGTTGGAGACTACCAAGTAGAAGAAGCTACCAGTACATCAGACACCCACCCTGATCTCCTTCGATTTTCATGGGCTGATGAGATTGATTGTAAAATAGTAGACTCTAGTTTTTTATTCAAGTACAGTAGAATTAGATAATGGTTAGGTATTTTTCATTTTGTAGTCAAGTCTGGCCCCTTAACTTACAAGTTGTCAGATTTATAGGGGTGGGAATAGGATTGACCAATTAGTGGTTTAGTTCTCAAACTTTATTTTTTTTTTCTTGATTTTTATTTCTGGATTATCTTGTACATAAATAAATTGATTTGGTTGTTTATGTTGATTTACTTTATTTTTGTTTGTTCTAGTTTAGATTTTGATGGATTTCAATAAAAGAAGCAAACTTTTGGTTGCATGGAGAGTATCAGAATTCTGGATTAAGTAAAATCCTTGATTATAAGACTGTGTACTATTGTTTTATCTAAAAGAATTTCTTCTAGTTAGTAGTTTTCCTAAATGGCTATGAACACATTGAAGTCCAACTTAATCCTTGTAAAATAACTCAGGATCAAAAGGTCTGGAATACTATTTCAAGGCTCCATCCATCTCACATTTAAAAAATTTCCTAGGGAGTGATAGCAAAAGACCCATGGAAAGGAAGCAAGGTAAATAGTATATTATATATAAATGATCCCATGCTAAGAATTTAAAGCCAAAAGGAAAATAAGAGTCAAGAATCTCCTCAGAAAGCAATCTGTATCAAAACAAAGTACTAAATCATATGAGTACAAAATTGCCAAAGTTCTTCTCCATCCGTGAGCTCAAAATTAAATACATCTCTCACACAAAAGGACACTATGGATAGAGGAGCCTGAATAAAAAAATTCAGAAAGAAAGGCATGCAGGAGGAATCAAAAGAAAGGACAAAAGTCCAAAAGCACAAAAAATGCAAAATGGCATGGGAATGAGGAACAAATGAATATTTCTGTTTACCATATGTTACAATCCTGTGGTGTCCAAGCTGGAAGCTACCTGAAGACAAAGGTAAAAATGAAACTCATATTCCTAGCCTCAAAAGAGTTATCTTGACTTTGAAATCTTGGTTTCCATTTTCCTAATTTGGACTATCATCGATGATTAAAAGTACATACATTTTCCATTTGAGAGATGCAAGCATCTAGAAGAATTCAACATGTTGGTTTTATTGTCAAACAATCTGTTACTTAAGGAAGAAATTGTCCAGATATCTGGGTTCACCATGTAGTTGCCAATTGTTACAGCTACAACTATTTCCCATTTTTTTTAAATTTTGGACCCTCCTTTTAATTTCATTTTTCCTGGGATTGTTTGGATTGCTAAACTCTATTTTTGTTTTCCCTCTGCTACAAATTTGGATTGTTTGAAGTTAAAGTGAGGTCAGTTGTTTTCATGCTTTTCAGAAAATTGCTTTTGTTTGCCAATGCTCTGGAGTGTGGAGTTTAAAGTTGATTTGAAAATGATGTCCTTTGATCTGAATGATTTCCTTCATTGCTATCAGAAGTCTATTTATGTTTGAGTTGAAACTTTAGTTCTCTTTGCCGCAGTTGTTTCGAAGGTGAAACAAATTTTTCTATCGCTGGCCACCCGAAAGTTTTTTGTAACTTAACTTTTTTTTCTGATTTGGTTTTTTGGAGGTCAGTTGAACAGTGAATCGGGGCTGTAGTTCTCTACGCAGTAGCCGTTGCGGAAGCTTACTAATAAACGTCTCGATGGGAATCATGTTTTTCGTCGATGGTTTATCTCCTTCATTTTTTTGGTTTTCGGCGTCGTTTTGCTTATCATTGTCGAAGCATTAGGCTTCTAAGTCTCTGTTGTTTTGGAGAACAATAGGAAAATGTTTCGACGGGTTAGTTCTTACCCTTGTCGATTCCGTGTTTTATTGCTTTTTCATTAATTTTTGTTTTCTCTTCGCTGTCAGAACGTTTCATGACTTTTATCGAATGCCATACTCCGATTTTTTTTTCAAACATGGCTCCTTAGTGAACTAACCATCTGACATATAGTTGTTCCGATCGCCGATGGTTTGTTATGTTTTTCATCGATTTTTTCTGATCTCTAGAACCCTTATTCCATGTGACTTCCACCGTTACGGCTCCTCATTTAACTAGTCGTCCGATGTAGTAGTGGATCAGAGGTCTGATGCTGTAGTTTTTAGTTCTTAAAGCCTCTGATCACCGACGTTATTCTTGTCGCAGAACCCATAGTCTGATGGTATTTCCGCTATTGCAGCTCCTCAGTGAACTGATCATTCATTGCTATACTACTTCCACTCACTGAAGTGGATTATCTGCCTGATGCTTAGCGTTTTTGTTTCCGACTGTCGGTAGTGTTTTCCCATCGTTTTTGTTGTGCTGTTACTCTATTTTATGCGATGGTAGAATTTTCCCGTGGGTGCTGGTCGAGTCAAGGTTTTCTGAGATGAAGAGCACAGTTTGGAGTTTTGGTGTTTTGAGGAGTGCCATTTGCATTGTCTGAGCTCATGCTTTCTTCACAAGGTTTCACGTTAGTTTAGATGCGGCTCATTTTTAGATAGAGAGTGTATTCTATCGGGATTGTGGTTTTAGTGGGACAGCGGGCTTAGAGGTTTTTCGGACCTAGTTTGTAGGATTTTGTTTGCCTTATCATTTTTTCATGAATTACTATTGTTTATAGTTCATTTTACAAAATGCGTGTATTAGTGCAGTTTGTGTTACTTTGTTAAATGCTAGATGGTCTAAAATCTGCTATGTTCATAACAGGGTGACTACTGCAAGCAAAATATGTCTAAGAGTTAAATCAGAAGGGAGGTAGCAAGGAAAGAAGAGGCTGAAGCATAAAAAAGAGAGACAGAAAAGGAAGGATAAAGTGAAGGTCTAAAATCAACAAGGTCTAAAAGGTCCAGCGGATTTGATAGCAGCAGAGGCCCAGGCTTGGGAAAATATTATCACTGATCAAGCTGATCTCTCATTATAAAAGTGATTTTAAAATCTAAATCTTAAATGTAAGGTATTGTATGAATCATGAGCACTCGCTAAAGACAAAATTGTGAGAATGAACGGTTGGGAGGGGATCCCGAAGGTCACCGAAGGGCAGCCTAAGATTTTTGCTTGTAGTATAAGTATTAGAGAGTTAGATAGTAGTGAAAGACTTTTTCCCAGATAGATTTGTGAGAGTATGATGTAAGAAGAACTATTTCCTTTTGTATAAAGAAATTACAAGTTCCTGTTGGAGAAAGCTTTGTGGAAGGTTTCAAATGTTGTGCTATGGATTTGTTGAAGGTGAACTATTTCGTTTTCAGTTGTTATCCATTAACTGTGATATCGTTCTAACTCTTTGAAACTATGTTCTTATTATGAATGCACTCTAGTTTATTCTATGAAATTTCCACTATGAGTAATGAATGCTGTTCATAAACAATTAGCTATCTGGTTGTTCATATATCTATAAATGTTCATGTGTTTTGAAATAAGTAACAACTATCTGTGATTTTTCTTAATGCATGCACAAAATACATTACTCATTGATGAATAATAATCTTTCTCCTTAGGGATAGGTTAGATAGTTAGTTTTAGTTTTTTCTTGCTGTGTGTGGTCTAGATGTGAGAGAGTTAAGATGAGAGGTAAGAACCTGTGCATCACATTGTGACCGCTCCTTGTATTTTCTATCAATCTGCATTTTTAGATAGGCACTTGCATCTTATACTTAACCCGTATTTAACCCGTATAGTATTTAACCCGTATAGTATTGGTTCATGTTACTTTAAACATTTTAACAGTTTAGGCATGGGGAACGACTGATCTTCTGAAAGAAGCTTCAAGCAGAAGATGAATTATGAACTATAGGAGAGAAAGGAAAATGAAATCAAATGGAAAAGTAAAACAATATATATATATATATATATATATATATATATATATATATTTTGAGAGGCACTAAGTTGAGCTACTACAATGTCTTACTCAAAGGACGGATCACGTCCATGCGTGGCCAGCTCAAGGGTGAAAATTGTTTAACCCTTTAGTTACGATGATCACCCAAAGTCTACTGATTTAGTAATAGTTTTCTGGAAAATATCGATGGCTAGTCTTTTTTTTAATTTTTTATTTTGGATGGTGAATAATGAATAATATCGTCAAAGTCTACTAAATTTACATATGCGTCGTATAGAATTGAGGGGATATTTCAATAGTTAAGTTAATACTTGACATCTATATTGAATTCATAATGAAAACATTAGAGAGTTAAAGAAAACCACGAGAGCTTGTTGCAGAGTGGAGGAAAGCACAATTAGTACTACGTTATGCAGTGCAGCCTCCTCAAATCCAGAATCTTATGTCAATTGGGATGGAGTTAAATGGACCTTCACAGGGCTAATGCATAAACCTGGAAAACATTCCTACAACAAAAGTTATGTCAGGACTAGTAGTAGTAAGATAAATTAAACTTCCAACAAGCTTCATGTGCATTGTTTGATCTTCAAATGTGCTACCTTTATTTGATGTAAGCTTTAGATTCTATTCCATCGATGAAGAAACATAATTACAATCCCACATACAAAATTTTCTCAACAACTCTCCAACATTTTTTTTTTGAGAAATAATAATGTTCTTTGGATTTTGATCTACTTCAATTCTTAAATAATAATGTAATAATCCCAAATTTGTCATATAAAAAACCTTTTTCAACTCTCTTTTAATAGAGGCTATGATCCAGGCTGTTCCTAGGTGCACGCTGGGGAGAAAAGTTGAATGGATGAGTTGAGTACTGTTATGGAGGAAGCATATAAGAAGAATCAACAAATAAGGAAACACACTAGGTCGACAAGAAGTATACACACAGACAATATGCAATAATTCGAACCAATTGATTACCTCTGTCCCATGAAAGATGGAGGAATAAGGTAGAATGTCTATATTACATAATGTTCATGATTATATATGATGTTGAGACGCTTGGGTGACTACCCACTACATTAATTTACAAATAATTTATATCTGTTCAAAATTTCAACCGTCGTAGAGCATGTCGATATGTTGTATTCGAGGCAGACCTATCGAGGTGAACCTCTCGATTTCAAACTTGCCAGCTAAAAATGTCAAGGAGAACCTATTGAGGAGAACCTGTCAACTATTGAGGTGAACCTGTCGGCTGCCGAGGCGAACGTATCAGCTGCTGGTCGGATCATTCCTCCTTCCTTAAGAAACAATCGTCTCCATTGTCTATATGTTTAGCTGGGGAAACTTGTTGGGAACTTCACTAGAAGAGTACCATTTTCCTTGTGCGAGGAGTTGTCCAGCTTTAATCACTTGAAACAAGGGGATGGAGTTTGTCCTTGTAAGCCGTATGCATCATCCCACAATGGTGTCGCAAAGAAGAGGTTCCTAAACATGTGTATGGATGTCTTTAGGTTTTTCTATCTGCAAGTCATTCTACTCCAACAATGGTGCATGGTATGGTTGAAGTAGATCTACATTGAAAACTGGATGTAGGCTGAGGCATGCTGGAATGTCGAGCTGAAAAGAATTTTCATGACTCTGTTTAAGGATACTGTATGTAAAATATCATAGAGGTTTCATCTTTCTATATGGACTAGTGAAGTGCTCCTTCTTTAGATGTAACTAGACCTGATCCCCAATTTGGAATACATGAGCAATATGATGCTTGTCATGTCAGGCCCTATATTTTTCATTTGCTCATTGTAACATCTCTTGTTCTTGCTTCTAAATGTTGTATATTTGATCTCTAAACTTCAATGCTTTCTCCATTTCTCATCCTTCGAAGTCGGTATTTTTCAACTATGTTGAGGAACTAATTAAGCCAATAGGCACTGAGGGTTGAAATCCGTAACAGATCTCAAATGGAATATTTCCCATAGAGCAGTGTTGAGCATGATTGTAGCTTTGCTGTATGTATGGGAGGATTTCATCCCATGTTCGATGATGCTTTTGGTTATACATGTGAAGTAATTATACGACTAAGTGATTTACAACTTCCATCTATTTACAGAAGGAAGGCTGTCGACAAAGAAAGTCTCGTATCAAGCTGTTGCTAGATATTTTTCCAAAATGTGCTGACAAATCTAGCATCTTTGTCTAAAATATTGGTCGTCAGGAGGCCGTATTGTTTCCACACATGTTCAAAGAAGAGCTGACTAGTTTGATGTGCCGTCATAGTCTTATTACATGGTAAGAGTATATCCATCATGGAAAATATGTCGACTACTACTAATATCGCATCATGCTGATGTTTGGTAGTAGGATATCCCATCAAGTAGTCCATAGAAATAGATTCCCATGGTCGACTAGGAACTGGAAGGGGTGTATACAGTCCTTGTCATCGATTCGAGGATTTAGCAATTACACAAACCACGCACTATCGAATGTATTTGTTGACGTCATATTTAAGTGAAGGCCAGTAAAAATACTTTTGGAGGATAACAAGTGTTTTTGCGACTCCAAAATGTCCTATAGTCTTGCTGTAGTGTGCGTCCCAAATGAGCTTCTATTGGTGCTCACTAGTCAGTAAACAAAGCTGTCCAAGCTTGTATAGCAAGGTGTCTTTCAAGAAGTAGTCAGAAATCGACAACTTGTTGGTTTGAAGCTGTCGATTATTGTAGAAAAATTATAGTCTACCGAATACAACTGCGACTAACTAGTGGTGTCATAACCCTGAATACTCATTACTGTGGATAGTAAAGTAATGGGTGGTTTGTTGAGACAATCGGCTGCAGCATTGGATTTTCCTTTCTGATACCTAATTACCAACTAAAATTGTTGTAGGTAATTAATCCACTTGCGATATCGAGTTGTATGTATTTTGGACTGAGTCGGAGTGAACTGCAAAGGTTTATGGTCAGTGAGGATGACTATTTCCTTGCTAGGAATGTAGTGTCTCCATTGCTTAAGAGCTTTCACAATGGCATACAATTCTTTATCATGTTTCGAGTACCTTCTCTCAGTGTCGCTAAAAGTCTTAGAATGAAATGTGAGTTAGTGACCTAACTAAGTGATCAATGCATCGAGGGCATAGTATGATGCATTCGTCTCAATCTCAAAGGGATGATGCAAATACGTAACACAAGTACCGGTGTAGTACAAAGATTGTTTTTGATTTGTTTAAGAACTTGTTGTTGTGTCAATGTCCATTTGAAGAAATTTTTCCCATTTCCTTTCATTAACTGATACAAAGGCCATGCGATGTGACTGAAGCCAAGTACTAATCGTTGATAGAAATTCGCCAAACCAAGAAAAATCCCTAGTTCTTGAATGTTTTGAGGAATGGGCCAATATTTGAGGATATGTACTTTTTATGGGTCAACATGAATGCCTGTAGAGTCAATTACATACCCCAAATATTAGATGTTGGTCATCACAAATGAGCATTTGTCCATGTTTAGATATAGTCGATGTTGCTAGAGAGTGTCGAAGTTGTTGGAAATATTATTCCCATGATCAAATGAAAATCAAAATATCATCGAGATAGCCAATGACACATTTACCAATTAAATGTCATAGAAGGTCATCCATATATCTCATGAAGTTTGCAGGTGCATTGGTTAAGCTGAAAGGCATGACTAACCACTCAAACGATCCTTCCTTGGTTTTGAAAGTAATTTTCCATACATTGGTGGACTCGATTGGAATCTGGTGGTATCCTTACTTGAGGTTGAGTTTCGTAAATAACTTAGCACCTGTAATATTGTCAATGAATTCATCAATCCGTGGAAGAGGGTATTTGTTCTTAACTAAAAAAAAATTTAGATCCCGTTAGTCAATGCACATGTGCCAAGTCCCATCTTTATTTGGAACTACGATGACTAGACTTCCACAATGAGAGGAGCTAGGGCAGATTTGAGCCTTGTTGATCAAATCCTAGATTTTCCTGCAAATCTCTTCATTTTTGAGGGTGGATTTTCTATAAACAGATGCATTAGGTGATGAAGAACCAGGAACAAGTTCAATGGATTGTTTTACTTGATAGTGCAGAGGTACTCTATCTCATGATTGAAATGTGTTTTGGTATTCTTCAAGAATGTTGTTATTATGTTGCTATTGTCAAGAGCTATGTTGGTTGGTGAGTTGACTCGTTGCTGCAACATCCCTAGAATGTTGAGGCTTAATCATGATTAATGTGAAATTTTGAACATGATTGATAAGCTTCTTTGTTTGTTTGGTAGATATCATAACAACCTTTGATGTGGGTTGTCGCTCTAGTATGCCATACCATTGATTTTGGATTTTGAAAATAACCTTCTGAGGCCATGACTCATATGTACCATGTTGATCCCATAAGTAGGGTTTCCTGAATAGAGCGTGGGCTACAGAAACTTATGCCATGTCACATAGTACTTCATCTTCAAAAGGCTTAATGAAGTGGGTGAGTTTTCATTGCCATGTGATCCTTAGTTCCTTTCCATCCTTCATCCAACTGATATTGTAAGAGTGAGAATACAGAGTGGTGACAAGACCTAATTTATTTACAAGATCTTCAGAAATGAAGTTCTTTTGGCTAGCATTATCCATAAATAGATGTAATGGATTGTTATGAACCCATATTTGTGTATGGAATAAGAGTTGTCGTTCCTCCTCATCGATGATGGTTGAGGCTATCAGAGTGGCCGAGGTTGAATCCAAGAGAGTTGATGTATCTGGATCATATTCTACCAGGTTTCTGTCGGACAAGTTAGACATCGACAATTTTTTCAAAAATGTCTTCCGAGCTTTGCATTTTGATGTATCATTCCATGATGAAATATGATAATCAAACCATTTCGTGGTAGGATATTGCTTATTGCAATCCCTCTTGTCTTTTTGAAATTTCTTCTTTTGATGATCGCACTTTGGCGGAGTTGGATGAGAAGGATTCTTGAACTTGTTGGAGTCGGCTGGTGACTTATTGTCTGATGTTTGACATGTTGGCTTGTTCACAAAACATATTTTTCCTTTATTTTTAGCTTCAAGCTTGTTGGAACAATGAAATGCATCTGCAAGTGTACCAACAATCAGAAACTCCATCTCTTGCTGAATGTACAGGGATAAATCGCTGACGTACTTCAGGACAAGCAATTTCTCTTCTTCCTGGATGCCAAGTCTAGCCATGAGTTGATAGAACTTGTCGGTGTAACTCTGTATGGATTGGTATTTCCATTGCCTTAGATAGTTCCATATCCTGTACTGTTGTTCAAGGTAGTTGGGCAGATATAACTCCTTTAGGACATATTCGACAAATTTTACCCATGTGTTGATGGGGTCTTTTTATTTCTGTATCTTTGTCGGTAGATTCTCCCACCAACAGTGTATGAAGGTTGACATATTTAGGGATGCAATGGTCATCTTTTCTTCTTCAAAGAGTTGATTTATCGCATAGCAAGATTCTATTTGTTGTACCCAAATGTTGACAGATTTCACGTTAATATTTCCTTCAAGGTTCAACATGTCCAGATTCATTTACACTTTGAAGGGGACGATTTTATTGAAGTGAGATGGCGTCAACGATTCTCTGGAATTCGGAGTGACTCTCATGAGAATCTCGCTGAACTGGGTGAACATTTTGGTTCACTGGAGTGCCGGTGATTTTTCTATGAGTTGCTCTGTCTCCTCAATTACATGTGTATTATTTGCTTCTTTGACCATCTTTTCTAAAGTCAAAGGAAGTGTCTTCTTGAGTTGTTGAGTTTTCGAGCATGTTTGAACAGGTATAAGCTAAATAACTTTGATGAAAGTGCTTATGAAAATTAATCTCTTGACAAGATCTTGCTCTAATACCAATGATCCAGGTTGTGCCCAAGTGCACGTTGGGGAAATAGTCGACTAAATGATTTGAGTACTATTATGGAAGAAGCATATAAGAAGAATAAACAAAGCAGAAAACACACTAGGTCGACAAGAAATATACACACATTAGGGGAATTTTGAGGTAAAAAATGGGCCTCAAAATAAAAAAATGTACTATCAAAATCCACTTTAAAACAACCAATCACATTTTAGAAGATGACATCATCTATAATGGTTGAGGTGGCATTGGTTGAGTTAAGGATGTTTATTTGTCAAATTGTAAATAGTGAATGAAAACCCATAGTTAACTATATGAATGTTGTCAGTAAAGTAGTCATTATGAAACTAATACTCATAGATTATTTTTGAATATAATATAAATTTACTAAAATACTCTTAAAGTACTTAGAAATAAAAGTACTCTATATTTTGATATAAAATAAATTACAAATACGAAAAGGATAAATGCTTTATCCAAAACCAATATTATGTAATTAATTTTTTCTATATTTTAATATAAAATAAATTACAATTACAAAAAAATAAATACTTTATTCAAAACTAAAATTATGTAATTATTTTTTCAATTTATAAAATATATATGTCAAATCTTTATTTAAAATCAAAATCACTTAGCATTTTATAATAAAAATAAAAATAAAAATATTTTGATGATTAATTTTTGTTTTGTTTTTTAAATACTTAATATATGCAATAATCTATTATAATTATTATTTAAATATAAAAAATAAATTTATTTATTTTATTAAAATAAAATATTTTATTATAATAAATTATTATATCTATTTTTATCTGCTTGAATATTAGTATTAATACTACATTCTTTTTTTCAAAATTTAGGTAATATTCAATGTTCATATTTTACTATCAGTTTTTAATATTTGAAACACCTTCATCTATATCAACATAAACTAGATACGCACATTCCAGTTATAAAGCCAAATACATACGTGAAACCTTAATGTAATAATTTGAATGAACTACTATATTATAGTAAGATATTATACTATAATATTTTTATTACATATAATCTAATTTGCTTAATATTAACACCACATTTTTGTGATAGAAATTTATGTACTCTTCCTTCCTTATTCCCCAAGGAATAAGGAAATGAGGCAGGCTCACACATAGCCAAACATATGTCAAGACTCAGTCAAGCCCACACAGTTGAGTTTATCAAAGCAAGAGTACACAACAACACATAACCAATCCAACAAGTTGGGTTTATCAGGTTATCAGGAGATGGAAGCACTGTCTATTAAGCTTGTGGGCTCACTAAAGAGGTAAGGATACCTTCACAAGAACTAGCTTAACTTCTAATACATCCACACAAACCTAACACAAGGAATCATTCCCTTCTCTGCTGCACAGTCCCTCACGACATGACTTCCCTTCCAATGCTTTTCAGGGGGTGTAGAGAAAAGAATCAACCCTCTAGCTCTGTCTATAAGGTTCCTACAAAACACTATGTTTTTCAAGTAGAATCTTTTCCACTCCTACACAGTCCAAAGACCAATTGCATATGCAACAATATACACCATTTCTAGGTAGAGGTGAACATTTCAACCACATAATTAATTTCCATGGAGGGTAAGAACAACCCACTAAAAGCAGGCCATATCCAGGGGATGTTTTGGCCCTAACATGGACAAAAACGAATTCATCAACAATACTCAAGAGGATGTGGTATCTCCTCAAAACCGTTGGGCAACACAAAAATGATTTTCAGCTTGGTAAACATTGGGAAAATACAACAAAAAACATTGGGGAAGAACCCAACCACAAGACATCACAAAAAAGAAATTCTCAGACTCCAGCAAAATGAATCACAACTATCCATGAGAGGAAGAAATACACAACAATTAAAAAATCATGGATTTCACACACGGCAACTTCCCATCTGCTTGAGGGAGCCCCAACATGGATGAATGTTAATGATAAAAAAAACCCAGGAGCCCAAATACTGAAGGAAGCACACAAAACCAACAAAATCATGGAGGTAAAAATAGCTCCTAAGCTTCCCTGCATGATCAAATGAAGAACGTGGGTGTATGGGCAAATGGAATGCATTTTTGGGTGTTTGCTTGCCCCAAAATTCAAAATTGAATTTCCCCAAATTCAAAATTGTTGCATATACTCTTCCCATACCCATGCAACAACTAACTCAACCACATTCTGGTAGAATTTAATGATTGGGGGAAAAAGACAAAATGGGTAGTTGACTGATTGATGGGTTTTCCCTTTGACATTTGGCTTTTCCCAATCGGCCCAAAGGTTTAAATAATTTCCCTCCCTTTTCATTAGGAAAATCATTCCCTTTTCATTATGGTTGCATTGACATAGCTGAGTGTGGATATTTTGATTAAAACACATAATTACACGATGCGAAAAATTATAATGTGCCGGCTAGCATGAAATATTCCTTAAGCAACAATTTCACTAACCGAAACATATAACGATAAATCGATGGTGGGTATTTTTCCTTTAGCTCCACACCACGATTAATTATAATATATACGCCATATACATTTTAAATCAAACGACTTGAAAACCGGGGTGTTAGAAAAAATCTCTAATTTTGTCCATACAAATGTCTTATTTTAAAGAAAATTTGAAAAATCTATATGTTTTTTCACTATAACTTGCTTCTAAATACATGTTATTTTGTTAAATTTCTAAAAAACACACTTAAAAGTAGAAATTAAAAATATTTTATGACAAATATAGTTCAAAGGCCCCCAAAAATGCCTCAAAATGAAAATATGTGATACTAATGTCAACCCTTTTTGAAGCAGAGGTAATAATAACTACTAAAATTAAGAGAGAGAAATGAGAATTGTGTCTAGTTCTCTTTTCATAGCATAAGTTGTAAATCTATCAATAAGAAGAAGAGGTGAGGTTTTTTCGTTCTTTTAGGATTTTTTGTTTTGATCACTATTTGATCACCTTGAGTTCAAAACTTCTATTTATTTGTGTATTAATAATTTATTATAGATCTGTGTATTAATAATGCATTATATATCTCGGTATTAGTAATCTTGGAAAGCTTGCACACTTATTTCACCTTCTTTGATTAATGAAACATGTATCACATTGTAGTTTGAGGAAAGATGTGGATAGTTAGCTTGAGGGACCTTCAAAGTTGACATGTATTCAACTTTATCTATCTATGTATAGTTCTTTGTAACAAACTTAAATAATAACAACAAACAATAATAAAATAATATTAATAATAATAAATATCAACATATATATATGTGTGTGTGTGTTGATATTTATTATTAATAATATATAT
>LPNX010395775.1:352799-461785 GCA_001517045.1 Pseudotsuga menziesii
CTATCCAATTATGAATATATATTTGTCGTGTTAATGGCTTATCGAATATTCTAGGTGTTCTGATAATATTGATTGTGTGAAGTGAATAAATATTCACTTCATTTGGTATCAGAGCTAGTTTGTGATCCAGGCCTTTGGCCATATCATGATTTTTAATCATAATCCTAGCGAGTACCTAAATTTATGGTCTTTGACCAAGTAAAAAAAAATTCAAAATAAAAAACAAAAAGGAAAGAGAGTTAAAAAAAAGTGAAAAAAAAAGTAAAAACAAAAAAACTAAAAGAAGGAGGAAAAACAAAAAAAAAAGAAAAGAAGAAAAAGTTAAAAAAGAAAAGATAAAAGGAAAAGGAAAAAAAAAGAGGGTAAACATGAAACCACACCTAATTTCTTAAAGTGGGTTTGGGTTTGAAAATAAAAGTGCATAATAATAACTACTGAGAAGCAAGTGAGATTTTAACTTAGGTGGGGAAAGTAACACTCATTCCTCCCAACCACCCAATCTACTAGAATTTTAGAAAACTTTAAGGGAAAAAATCTAAAAGTACATAAAAATTGCTAATAAAAAGCAAGTGAGATTCGAACTTAGGTGGGGAAGGTAACAATCATTCCTCTCAACCACCCAATCTATGAGAAGTATTTATTAACTTTCAAAAGTAAAAAAAGTTTTATTATTATTATTATTATTACTACTACTACTACTTAATAATTGTATTAAGTACAATTATTAAATTAGAAGAGTAAAGAAAAACAAGAAAAAATAAAAAAATACAAGAAGTCAGTCAAAAGGAAAACCAACTATCATCAAACAACACCAGAAGTCAAGAATTATGGCAAAGTATAAATCAAAATTGCAGTCCCAACTACAAGTAGAAATTCACAAAGTATTTGACATGATAAAGCTTGATATTTCTAAGGAATTAATGTGTCAAAAATATACCAATCAGAATCTACAAAACCAAAAAATCATGAAAGATGCACTTGAGAATAAGGAAGAAATAAAATGATTAAATAAAATCATCAAGCATAAAGATGCAAAATCATGCAAATTCAGACAAAAGTAAGATGCTAAGAAGTAGAGAATTGTCTCCTTCAACAACAGATTGAGGAACTCCAATAAAAAGAGGAAGACTAAAAAAAACTCACAAGTTGGAAATTACAAAAGCCTATAACACATTAACAAGTAATACTGAAGAAATACACCGATTAAGAAATAATAATAAATTATTAGTTACGAATATCAAGAAGTTAAGGAGTACCAAGAAGGAAGACAACTTAAATGAAGAAATCGAAGGAAAAGTCTTAGAAAAACAAGAAGAATATCAATGTCTTTTAAATATTAATCAAGAACTAGAGAAATAAATCGAGAAGTTAAAAGAGGACAAAAAATCACAAGATGAAAGGTTCAAGAAGATTCATAGTAAAAGCAATCTACTAAAGAACAAAATAGAGCAAATCCAGAGAGCTGCATCCAAACTCTCCAAAAAACAAAGTCAAGTCGAGGATGTGAAGGAAGTCCTCGCTATAGTTAAAAAGGAATAAAAACAAACAACACATACGCCTTCTAGAAATCCAAATTATAATCGTCATTTTGATCAACGACAAGGTCAAAATGAGCATTCAGAAAAGAGTTATGTTGACAAGAAAACAATTTGATATACTAAGAAACAATTGAGAAAACCTGTTTCCCAAAAAAATTCTAAGAGGTCCAATTAAAAAATATCTTGGATGGACCACATCAGATATGATGCCACAATTTTCCTGGGGAATCCATAGCTCGTATAATCTTATATCATCAAGTGTCACAAAGGATCCAGAGATGACATTTCAAGCAAATCAGACATTGCTGTTAATGAAGCTTTGAGGACAAAGCTTCCCTTAAGGGGAAGGCAATGTAACATACTTAAATAATAACAATAAACAATAATAAAATAATAATAAGAAGAAGAAACATCAACATATAAATATATTATAAATAATAATAATTAATAATGTCTTTACAAAAAGACATTACTCTTATTGAAAGGATATTCTGCAAAAATATAAATAGCAGACCCAAAATTGTAACCTATCACTTATCTATCCAATAATCAATATATATATTTGTCCTATCAATGGCTTATTGAATATTCCAGGTGTTCTAGTAATATTGATTGTGTAAAGTGAATAAATATTTTCTTCATTCTTATAATCCGTACATATTGGTTTCGATCTACATTGTTTCAAATCTATAATTCATAATTCTCGTTTCAATCTACATTGTTTTAGATCTACAATTCTTGTTATGGGATGAGGTAATTTTTAAATTTAAAATTACGTTATCACAAGTTGCTAAGGTACTTGGGTAATGTAGTTAATAAAGTCGAGGTACTTTGGTAATGTAGTTTATATGTGTGTGTGTTTGTGTGTGTGTCTGTGCATGTATATACGTATATATCTACACACACACACACATATATATATTTCCAGTTTAATTGGTCAACATTTAAACCGTTAATTGTAATACTATCTTAAATATATTGTCATGAACAAAACATATCTAAAATACTTTATTAATAGATTGTTGTTATGAACAAAAACAATGAAATATTTTAATAGGGACTAGTAAGATCATCCTCAAATTACAATCTTTGAGTGCTTTAAGAATATGATAGTCACAAAGTAAATTTGAAAAATACTAAATAGCATGAGAATATGAGATAAAATGTATAACTTTAGGGTGAGTGCAAAAAGTTGAGGGGCCTTTTATATTGAATGGTAGAGTGAATTCAATCACTCTTGATCCATAAAATAGAAATCATCCCAAGCAATTCCGACCCTTCCAAGCTTGGTCCCAAGGCTGCCGACATGCATGCCAATTAATATAGTTAACGAAGTCGTGCCCCCGTTTTATCTAGAAAATTTGCACCCCCATTTTACCTTACAAAAACATGCTCCTGTTTACTAAAACCCATTTTATGGTTAAAATAGTTTGAGCCCGTCATTTTCGCCACAACGTCGCACTGAAATGAGCTTGGACGTAGCAGAACGAGTTAGGGAGAACGCATTTTGGGTGAGCAAAGGGAAACAAACTCCACATTGGGATTAATCTCTTCATTGTGAGATATTTTCTTCAAATCCTCTCATGCTATTTTCCCTATAGTCAATCATTTCTTTTCCCTAATTTGAATATAAACCATTTTTTTTAAATTTATATGCCCATAAAGGTATTTACATGCCCAATGGAAACCAAAACCCCAATTTAATCATAAAAAACAAATCATTTTGACTATTTCCATGTATGTATATTCACAAGCATCCTTATGAATCCATACAAAAATTCACATGCCAAATGGAGACCAAAACCGCAATTAACTCGTAAAAAACAAATCAATTTCACTATTTGCATATGTATATTCGCAAGCATCCTTGTGAATCTAAACCAAAATTAACAAAATTGCAAATTTTTTCAATTATATTGCAAGCTTCCATACAACTGGAAAAAAATCAAGTAGAATTCATATCATCCCTAAAATACATAAACAAACATGGTAAATCCCTTGCCTCTATCTGAAATATCGAAGTTGTTTTTCCAAGAACATCAATAAACACCTTATAGTTTTGATGAAACTTCCTAATCAAAGTGTTAAAATAAGGTATAGAAGCATCCCATGCTTAACAAGTATTTCTTCTTGATTGAAGGGTACCTTTTTCTTAAGGTCAAGACACAAGGAGGTTGATGTGTTTGATTACATGCCAATCACATAGTATCATACATGATAGAATCTAGTGGAAACCTTGCAACCATAAAAGCCACTATACAATATTATTATATGTATAATAAATTTTTAACTATTGTTTAACATTTTTTCTCTAAAATAAATATGTATAAATATATTATATGTATAATCAATATTATTATATTTATAATGAATATTAATTACTATAAATAAAGTTGTTAAATTTAATATATATTTATTCCCAAAGGTTAAAAAAGTTAAGAATAAAATATATACAAAATTGTGGGAGTTGGGATTTTCCCTCTTGGAATTAAAGTCCAATGGCTAGTGTTAAAGGTGGGTTGACAGATATAGGGGGAGGGGGGTTCAAAAGAGAGGGGGATAGGGAGAGAGAAGGGTTGGGTGGAGAGAAAAAGAAAGGGATGTTTGAGTGATTGCGATATGAGATGTAAGGGGGTTGAGAGAGAGAGAGAGAGAGAGAGAGAGAGAGAGAGAGAGAGATTAAATGCAATAGTCTGTATAGTAATGTATATGCACTGTATTATGCATTATTGCATTTGCACTATAATATACACTAGTGTATATTGTTTATAATATAGACTAAATAGGCCTAGTATAATAAGCACTAGTTTATATTCCTAGTGTATATATATACAGGTCTGCTAAAATATAGACTATCTTATATTTTTAATTAGTCAACTATTTTAACAATAATCAACAATTATCAACCATGAGAAAACCACACACAACATGTTAAACTATGACTTATACATGTTAATTAATGATAAACCACATTCAATCATAATCACAGAAAATTTTAGGGGCGAAATTAGAGGGGTCACCAAAAAGTAAAAGGCGATTTTTCAACATAGGAAAGGCTTTTTTTTTAATTTTCATATATTAGCCCATTTTTTATAAAACCAAAAACTATATCAAATATATGGCTCCAGTAAGGTTAAAAAGGAAAAACCAAATTTCGTCATTTAAACAACACCCAAAGTCCCACGCTCGCTCCAGATTCTCGGCAATGGTGAAAAACCACTCCTAGTTCGCCCTGATTTTCAATGATGGAGAAAAAAACTGTTGGTTCTCCATCCATTTATGGATATTAGGATCATTGTTTTTAGAATATTGGTTCATTTTTCCTAAAATCTACTTAACTGAGTGATTGTTACCTTCAATCCCTGTAAATTTGACCATTTCGGTCCCAAACTTGGGAAAAATATCCCTATATAATGCCACAAGAATCTGAAGAGTCAATTTAGTTTGGGTATGGACTCTACTTCAAGCTTCCGATCTAGACTTTGCACATTGCACTGCTTACATATATTAGTAATAGTGAACCTTATGTGTCTTAGATTCTTTCTACATTTGTCTTCCCTTAAATTTGGTACATTTTAGTGTAGTTTTGAGCATTTTTCATGGATTTTTGGGAGTTTCTTATTTGAAAGTTGTTGATGCTATTTTAATTATACTAGAGTTACTCGAGGCTAGCCCTTTTCCCTTTGAAAATTAGTTTTAGTAACTTAGGGATAGCGTATTAGTGAAATGATTTTGGTATCCTGTTTTCTCGGTTAGGTTTTCTATTCTCCATTTCTTTTTTTTGTACACATTAGAAAGAATTCATTGTGCTTTGGACTAGGAGTGTTGCTAGATTTCCTTCAAGCGCTGATTAAGTCTTGTCATAAATTGCTACAACAGCTGCAGACTCCTTATTAATGATGAGGTATTCATACATTCCTAATTACCAAACAATTTAGTGAAAGATATACCATAAACTTGAAGCATATTGTTGCAGATGGTGATCTATAGAAAAACGTGCTCAGATGGCTCTAATTTGCTCAAATTTCATGCTTTGGCAAGTATAAGAGGATGGGTGCATGGATGCTCTAGGTTTTAGGCCATACAATCCATCGAGATAAATTATTGATTGGTATATAAGACTCGACATTTACCCTATTTTCAAACATATTTAAACATTTGTTTTGGGGCATATGTTGCTACAAGATTTTTATATGCTTTGGAACCACTTCTTACTACTAATTAGGGCTGCTACAAGTCTGAGTCATGTTGAATGTTCCACAGGACTAGAAATATATGGCCCAACATTGTTGTAAATGATTTTCTTAGGACATATATGCTACCCATAAATCTCATTAACAGGTTGCTGCCTATGCCAAGGCTATTGGAATGTATCAGGTTTGTACATGGCCTATTACATTTTTAATGATCCCGCTTCTGATCAGTGCTAATTTTTAAGGCTACTATAATTTTGAGATTCCTTAGGACCACCCTATTTTTGAGTTAGGACACACATCACTTCCTTCAGCATGTCCATATTCTCAAGGCAAGAACATTCACCCACCTTCACCCACCTTCTAAAGGGTGCATAAATTTGATTGTCTATGGTAGGGTATAAAAGATTCACTCCTGCAACCATCTTGTACTAGTATTAGCTTCATTTATAATAGACATAAAAATATTATACAAAGTTTAAACAAATGATATGCATATTTACATGTTCGTTTGGAATGAAACAATTCTTAGTAGATATTTTTCAAGGAATTGATTTTATGTTCTTAAGAAATTGCTTCGAATGAGGTTGTTTAAAGACATGTACAAGTACATGGATTGGTTGTATTTTATTTTTTATTAAAATTATTGACATCTAGAGGTCTCTTGATTTCCGAAATCCAGCCTTGACGGCTTGACCAGATGTTCAGAATCTTATTATCAATGATTTTTTTATAAACGAATGACCTTTTAATAAATTTTTATTGCATGATATTTTTATGATGTGATATTTTTAGCTCAAAATAACTTGATCCAATATTAAATTCTACATTGCTTAGTGATGCATATTTCTTTTCCCTTGTTCAAATAGCCAACAATACAATGTTGAGAGTGGTGTAGAGTTTTTAAGCCAACATGATCAATTTTTTCTTACTGCAATTATCCTTTGTCAATTGCAGTGGCCCTTTATTGACCCACATATTCAAATAAAAAAGTTTCTCCTTTCCACCTTGAGCTCAATTGGATTGGTTGAAGCAATTGGGATAGCGAAATAGATCACTATTCAAATAGATCCAACTTTCTACTTACCTTAATACTGCATTGTCATGGATGTAGACTATGCCTATGGAAAAAGTGTCTTCCCTCCACAACACTCTTGATTTGGGTGAGTGGTTTATTTCTAAAATTTGCACCACTTCCAAGTTTTCTTCTTCTACTTCTAGTAAAACCATCAACCTTTACCTTGAGCTTGCTACACATTATCTTACAATGTCACTCGGCTTGGTGCTGAAAATTCCAACTGATTATTTACTAGAACCTTTGGTCTTGGAATATTTATTGCATTGATATATAAGTTGATCCTTGGAATGCTACTTTTCCTTGAATTTTCCCTCAATCTTGTTTGCAAATGATACACATCACCCAAGAAATTAGTATTTAAGAATTATAAGTTTCACTAGATATAGGATTCAAGAAATTTTTTAGGTTCTTATCATGTTTTGAGTTGTGGATGCTTAAACATGCCATGAGATTCAATGGAAACTTATCAATACATTCAAGCACAAGTTGCTATTGATATATTTATCGTTATAATAATTCAAAGGATAAAATTATTTGCATAAGGCCTTAACAAACCTACTCTAAGTATTAATCGGATGATATTTGTTGATATAGTGCTTGCTATATTATTTCCCCACTAGAAAAACGCTACAGGTATAATATCTTGAGTAGAAAAATGAATTTTTCTTCACATTTGTGAACAAATTATCATCAAAATAGGATTTGATCTTCTCAAACAACTTGTCCAAGGATTGTTTGTTGATCTTACACTCAAATTGTGAAATATCTAGGTTGACTTGGATTTTGATGTGGCAATCACATAATCCACTTCTGTACGTTAATGGAGGTGAAGGAGAAGTGAAATAATATCATGAGTTTCACTAGCTAATAATATATCTCATCTCTCTAACATTGCAAAGCTTCATCAACCATGGACTTAATAGATGCTCAGGGAATTGATATAGTACTGGAACTATTGTTAATTGGTGTTTGTTACTAGCAACAATGTTGAACTAGATAAAGAAGGTGTAAGGTGAATCATGTTATTTTGATAACCTATCCTTGTCCAAATTTTCTTTCAACATAATTTGGATGTTTCTACCACAATTCAGTTAGCTACCACAACTCACTAAATGGAGCAAAGCTATATTGATTTAAATTTACTCGTGACTTCAACAATGTGAATAGTTAATTTGAAACCACCTAACAAATATTGTAAGATCATGATTATTTTATTCGAAAGCCATTGATCTATATCCTAGGAGTAAATATAGGTAAGAAACAAAAATTAGAGATAATATAAGGTTACAGAGGAAGTTTGTCGACACTAGATGTACTAGTTTCCTAAAAATCTAAGTTGGATTAATTGAAATAACCAAACAACATAAAATAGAGGTGTGTGAATGGATCACAGACAAGAAAATGCTTGGATAGAACTACTTTCAATATTGACATCAAAGGGGTATAAAAAATATCTAAGAAGAGATGTGAAAAAGAATATGAATAACCTATACAAGAAACTTTAAAATTCAAAATGCCACTCATTTTCTTTCGGAAAAGAAGCTAATACCTATTTATAGAATTTCCAAAAGAATCTAGAAGTACAAAATGGTGATGGGAATCTCCCTAGAATGGCGTCGATGTAATTATGTCTAGAATCTTGTGGATAAAAAAGATTTGGTAGGTTTCCTACAAACTTGGGACTACATGCTTGTATATAATCATTCCATTTTTTATTTTTGTTTCTAATTATGTCTAATTTGTGTTGATGAGTACTATGCATGTGTTCCATGAGTGCATGTGCAAGTTGCATGCTACTGACTCTTCCATTTCCTAGGTGATCCTTGGCCTCAATGTGGTTTCTTGACAACTTGTTCATGCAAGGCACTTCGGTGTTTATTTTGGTCACCTTCACAACACAAAAGTTTGCACAGAAGGTTATTTTCCCTTCAATTTGGTACATTTTAGTGTAATTTTGAGCATTTTTCATGGATTTTTTGGAGTTTCTTATTTGAAAGTTGTTGATGTTATTTTAGTTATACTAGAGTTACTCGAGGGTAGCCCTTTTCCATTTGAAAATTCATTTCAGTAGATTAGGGATAATGAATTAATGAAATGATAATGGTATCCTATTTTCCTGGTTAGGTTTCTATTATCCATTTCTTTCGTTGTATGCATTAGAAAGGATTCATTACACTCTGGACCGGGAGTGATGCTAGATTGCCTTCAAGCATTGATTAAAACTTGTTATAAATTGCTCCAACATCTGGAGACTCCTTATTAAGGATGAGGTCTTCATACATTCCTAATTACCAAATAATTTATTGAAAGATATACCATAAACCTGAAGCATACTATTGTAGATGGTGATCTATAGGAAAACGTGCTCAGATGGATCTAATCTGCTCAGATTTCATGCTTTGGCAAGTTTGGGAGGATGGGCACACTGATTTTGTAGGTTTTAGGCCATACAATCATTCGAAATAAGCAATTGATTGGTATATAAGACTCAACATTTACACTATTTTAAGACATATTTAAACATTTGTTTTGGGGCATATGCTGCTACAAGATTTTTATATGTTTTGAAACAACTTCTTACTACTCATTAGGGAGGCTGCAAGTATGAATCATGTTGAATATGCCAATAGATATGTTATTCACAAGACTGAAGATATTTGGCCCAACATTGTTGTAAATGATTTACATAGGACATATATGCTACCCATAATTCTCATTAACAGGTTGTTTCCTATGCTAAGGTTGTTGGAGTGTCTTAGTTCTGCACATGACCTATTAAATTATTAATGATTGTGCTTCTAATTAGTGCTTCTTTTCATGGCTGCTATAATTCCCAGATTCCTTAGGAAAACCCTATTTCTAAGTTAGGACACACATTACTTCCTTCAGCATGTCCATATTCTCAAGGCATGAACATTCACCCACCTTCTAAAGGGTGCATAAATCTGATTGTCTAACGGTAGGGTATAAAAGATTCACTCCTTCAACCATGTTGTACTAGTATTAGCTTCATTTATAGTAGACATCAAAATTGTGTATAAATCTTAAACAAATGATATGAAACTTTGCATGTTCATTTGGAATGAAACAATCCTTAGTATATA
The DNA here is from genome assembly GCA_001517045.1 of Pseudotsuga menziesii. Lineage (NCBI taxonomy): Eukaryota > Viridiplantae > Streptophyta > Pinopsida > Pinales > Pinaceae > Pseudotsuga > Pseudotsuga menziesii. Next base: position 362,713 of record LPNX010395775.1, read on the forward strand.
TTTTTCAAGGAATTGATTTTATGTTCTTAAGCAATTGCTTCAAATGAGGTTTTTTAAAGACATGTTCAAGTACATGGTTTGGTTGTATTTTATTTTTTAATAAAATTAGTGACATGCAAAAGTCTCTTGGTTTCCTAAATTAAGACTTGAGGGCTTGACCAGGTGTTTTGAATCTTATTGTAATGTCCCCCAAAATAGAAAAAAATAAATAAATTATTAGGCTAGTAAAACCTCTCTAGGCTGAGCATTATTGAATCTTGCGAAATATAATGTACATTTAATGTACCACACCTTGGTCATAAGCTATTCTTATGTCCTATCATCTTAATTTCACTTGTGAATATTAATTTATTTTACTTACGATGTCATAATGATTGTTTGCTACATTATTCTTATGGTTATACATTATGGTGTATATGTCATTACTCAATTATATGCTTTGTTCATTTCTGCATAGTCTCACTTCTTATTTATATGTTTCTAACTTAACTTTGTTTCTGGAACTAAAGTGGGTGGAGTGGTGGGACTAGTTCTTCCATGATAGTATGAGAGGTAAAGCGTTTACTTGTCTAGTAGGCTTACTTAGTTCGATTTGAACTAAGGCACCTCTTTCACTCTATGCAGATTATACTTAGTGATGGGACTTGTTTATAAGGAATACTGAATGTGTTGATCATAAATGCACCCATTAGTTTCTTTTATGGTTTCTTACAGACTTTGCTTGATAACGAGGTAATTACTATGTTTATTCATTTATATACCTAGATAGATTATCTCTGTGATGCCCACTATTCATTATGAATTTACTGATTCATCATTTATTTATGTTTCATGTTTATTACATTTAAGAGTATTTAACATGTATTTGTAATTCATAATTATTGCATTAAAATTATTAATACGTCTTTTATTTATTCTTGGCATGTTATAAATTTTGGCTTTATGGACCAACTCTTGATTTTATACATAGCAATAATACAGTGGCATATTTCATATGCCGTGGTTTCTAAGCTTAATGCTTAGGAAAAATAGATATGCTATGGTTTAAGGCATAAGAGTATGGTTATAAATTATAAACCAATAATATGCATGGTATTTGTACTTAGGGTTGGAAGATATATTACAGGGTTCAAACATTAAACATTTGGGTCTAACACTATGCAATCATAAAAGGTGGCAATGATATTGATCATTTACAAACTATGGAAATGTGGGTTTTGGCATTTTATAATGGACACTGGGCTGGTGCCATTAATGCGCCTTGGGTTTCATGGAAGCCCAAGCTTAGGGCTTGTCTCATGATGGACTTTGGTCATTTCTCTTGGTCTATGGATGGTTTGGTCTTAGCTCTACAATGTTAATGGGATGACACTATTGTTAACAAAGGTAGGCTTCATTGGTTTCATGAATATGTTTAATGTTTGTTTCATGGCTCCTTTTGTTTCATAATTCTCATCCTTGTCATTTTGTTGGTGGTTGTAGGTGACAGGGTTGGCGTGGAGGTTCATGGCTCAGAGCTTTACAACTGGTTCATGGGTGATGCCATAGGTGCATGGTAAGCTTGTTAAAAAACCTACGCTTGTCACCTTGGGCCTTATGGGTAGGACTGGGTTATATCACGTTGCTGGTTGGGGTTTTACTTTGGGATTTTGATTCGCCTTTGGGCTCATGTATACAAGATTTGGGTTTGTAAAATGATGGTGTTGTTAGCAGCAAATGGGAACTTTGGGACTTTTAACAGACTTAGCATTTTGTTTATGTAAATAATGTTTTGTTCCCTAGCCCTTGGCACGACTGTGTAAACTTTGATTTGAATACTTTAGTGGTTACTACATAAATGAATTTATATTGCGTTTACGTTTTTGGAAATGGTTAATAGATGGGACTATGTAAAATATTATGCAGTGATAGGTGTTTATTAAGCTTGTTTTTGCATAGGGAATTCCCCATCTTGAATGGGATATATATAAGTGTTAAATTTATAAATTACCTGTAATACTTGACAGTGTATGGGTTGAGGCCATGCCATGTATGGCATCAGAACTTCCCATGGTTGCTATGATAGTTTGTATGGTTGCAATTCTTTATGGCATGAGAACCCTCCCTCAAGATACAATGTAGAAAAAGAAGAAAAAAATAGTTTCTAGGCAATTGTGTCCTTCATTCCAAGATGATTGCACAGAGAGTGGAACTTGTGCGTAGTGACGGTCTTGGTGAAGATATAAGCAATATATTTAGCCGAAGGACAGAACTACAAGTCAATGATCCACTTGTGCACTAGATATATGATGTAGTTCATGTGGATCTCTATGTGCTTCATCTGCTACCTCTGTACTGGATCTCTATAGAACTTTAGAGTGCTGTGGTTGTCACGCCAGATGACAGTAGGCCGATGGAATAGGATTCCCAACTTGGTAAGAAAATTTTGTAGCCACAAAGCCTGAATGGTTATGTTGAATACCCCTCTATATTTTTCCTCGGATGAAGATAGAGCAATAGCATTGTGCTTCTTTCTCGACCAACAAATTGGCCCTGAACCTAGAATGAGTGAGTACCTAGATGTGGAATTTCAATCAATGCTATTTCCATCCCAGTCAGAATCAGTGAATCCTATGAGATCCAATCGAAAATCTGCTACAGTGTGAGTCCCAAAGGTGATGGTGCCATTTACGTTTTGAAGGATCTGCTTGGAAGAATTCCATTGTATCTCATGTGGCTCCTGCATGAACCGAGAGACTTCCCCAACTGCATATGAGAGTTTTGGTCCAGAGTGTGTAAGATACAACAAGATCACCACTATCTATATGTACAGAGTGTTGTAAACCAATGGATTGTCTCTGCCATCCTCAAGTTTGACCCTAGATAGGAAAGGAGTTGGTGCAGACTTGTAGTCTGTCATATGGAATCGCCCTAAAAGATATCAAGCATACTTGGCATGAGATAGTTTGATTCCTGAGGTATCCTGGCTGATTTCAAGACTAAGGAATAAATTTAATGGACCCATGTCCATCATCAAAAACTTTTCATGCAAAATCGTCTTGACTGCAGCAAGTGCTCAATTCGAGATGCCAGTGATCAACAAATCATCCACATATAACACTAGTAATAGAAGTGAGTTAGTTGTCCTAAGCATCTATACATTCGGATCTGACTTACACCATACAAAGTGATAGAATAATCAACCCATAGTTACCTACCTTAGACATTAATTAAATTATTTTTGTCATATTAACTAGTCTCCTAGATTCCACTCTATGCTAGTTGCCTTCTACATGTCATAGAAGTCAACACTTGCTAAAATTGAGTCATCGAGTGCTTGGGAAACCTCCTGGAAACCATATTTAGCATGTTTTCTTTATTCCAGATCCTCCAAAGTGCATATCTACTTTTTCTGTAAAGCTTCCTGTTTTATTGAGAATTAAGGCAAAAGGAAAAGTTAGACTAGGTCTAGTTGACTTGTTTTTTCCCACATAATCCCCCATCCCTTTATCCTAATAAAAGCATGTATGTGTTTTCTTTCCATCCCTTATTATCTTTCCTAATTGATTTTTCCAATTCATGAGCATCTTAAGGGATTTGGAAACTGCTTTATGCACCTATGGGGGATTTAACTAGATTTAGAACGCCTACTTTTTGACTATTTCGAATGGCATCCTTATGCATTCAAATATCTCATGTAATTATATATTGAAACAACCTATTAATTCACAAGTTTGGTTATTGTACACTTATTCAATAGATATTAGTGTTATGCTCCAATTTCAGTCTCATTTGATGTTAATTTTGCATGTTTGATTAACAATTTTGTTAGTGGAATTTTTCTATCACTTGGGTTCAATTTCCACATGGTATCAGATCCATTGTATATCGATTTCTCTCCTTGTGTATTGCTATTGCAGGTTCGACATCTTGAATGGGAGGATATTCTGTTGACTAAAGGGCACAATTTCTGATCTATGGACCCATATCAGAAGATCATCTTGACTCCATTTAATTTATTTGAATGGAAATATGATATAGATATATTGTTGAGAGTGAAAGGTCTCTACAAGGTTACTATTGCAGCTGAGGTAGATCCCAATGCAGTTGCAGAGAAAATCAAATGGCACAATAGGAGGGATGATGCCTATGGTCCTTTGTGTCTGAGCATTTCAAGAGACCTCCTCTTCCATCTTGATGGATTGACATCACCTAATGAATTTTGGGAGAATCTTGTAGATATTTTTGGTAATACATATGAGATGAGAGGACATCAAATCGAGAATGAGCTAATCTCCTTGAGTCCCAGCAGCTTCGAATTCTTGCAACTCTATTTTCCCCTGTTTAAAGCCCTTGTTTTGCAGCTAAAATAGTGTGGGATTGAAAAGAAGGAAGAGAAACTAGTTTTGGCCATACTCTCGAAGCTTGGCCCTGAGTATTCAGTGTTTTTTTCGACCTTCCATGCCACCAATTTGACAGCTCGAGACTAGAAGATTCCTAAGCTTGAAGAGTTCCTGGAATCCCTCACACAGGAACATGATAAGTTGGTGATGATGGGCACCATCAAAACTTCCAAAGACCAAGATTTTGTTGCTAGAGATTCAAGGGTGGATTCAAAAAGAAAAAAAAAAGATAAAAAGCCACCTGATAAAAAGACAGATAAGAACAAGTTTCAAGAGGAGCCCCAAGGCTTCAAGAAGAACTTCCAGAAGAAGAAGAACAAAGGAGAAATGAACAAGTGCGCATACTACAGTAAGGGCTATCATCCTAAGAGCTCTTGTATGAAGAAGAAAATTGACATGTTGACCCAAATATTGGAGAAGAATAACATCTCCCTTCCTGATTACTCAAACAAGAGGGAAGGAGGATCAAATTCAGAAGACAGAGAGATATTACATGCTTTGGTTGCTGGCACATCAAGCTCATGTAGCTTGATCATAGAATCTGGTACTTCTAGACATATGGTTTCGACAAAAGAGGAATTCTCCTCTCTTGACATGTCGAAAGGCCCACCAATATTTTTGGGAGATGACTCTCTCACTAACAGTTTGGAAAAAGGAAGGATTGATATTGACCATGGTAAGTTCAATAATGTGCTGTATGTTCCAATTCTTGACTCTAATCTCTTGTCAGTGTATCAGATTACTCACACAGGGTCTCCAAAGATGGTCATCTTCTTCCTTGATGATGTTGAAATCACAGATATTTCGAATGGTAAAGTCATAGAAAAAGGTGTTGTTGATCACACTTTGAAGGTATACATGTTTTCCCATTTTCTACCCTACTCAAACCCCTCTGATCTTTTGATTCATGCTAATGAGGCAAGCAAGCTTTGGCATTAAATATTTTTCCATCTTAACAACAAGTATATTTTTGATTTGAGTGAAAAATATATGGTCATAGGGTTACCAAGATCAATTTTTCCAAGGGAGTCTGTCAAGGTTGTATCCTAGGAAAACACCCAGAGCACAAATTTGAGAGAGCTAGTCATGAGAGAACCTCTGCACCTATTGAGTTGATCCATAGTGACATTTCTGGTTAATTTCCTCATATGTCCATGATTCAAGCCAAATATGCACTGACCTTCATAGATGAATTTTCTAGGTATTGTTGGGTTCACTTCCTAAAGCATAAGTCGGAAGTTTTTGGCCTCTTCAAAGTCTTCAAAGCCTTGGTTGAAAACTAGTATGGGAGGAAACTAAAGATCCTCAGATCTGACAATGGTGGTGAGTATGTCAAGTATAATTTCATTCATTATTGTAAATATGCAGGTATTTAGATGCATTATTCGATCCCTTACACACCACAACAAAATGGTGTTGCTGATAGAAAGAACAAGTCACTGAAGGAGATGGCAACCTGCATGATGGAGGTTAAGACTTTTCCACCAAAGTTTTGGGCCAAGGCTGTAAAATGTTCATCCTACATCCATAATAGGGTGCCTCATAATAATCTTGATGGTATGAATCCTTTTGAATCTTGGAGTGGGCACAAGCCAGATGTGGCCCATTTAAGGATTTTTGGCTCAAAGGCTTGGGCTAGAATTCCAACTGAAAAGAAAAAGGATTTACAGCCCCAAAACCAAGAGTGCCTATTTGTTGGGTATTCTAAAGATTCAAAAGGGTACAAGCTGATAAACTTGAGCACTAAAAAATCTTTCATTGAAATAAGTGTTCAGTTCCAAGAAGAGCCTTTAGTAGCAATTGAAGTTGGAGAGTCTTCTTCACCCCCAGATCCATTGATTGTAAGTGGAGAGAATAATGAATTTGTTGATTCTGATATGTCTGATAATGATGATTTGATTGCATATCCTGAAAGTCCTACAAGACCAAAATGCACAGCAAACACCATTCATGCAGTTAGGGAACTAGCTGGAAATCCCAGTGATACTAGGAGGAGTAGATATCAGTTTGAGAGTGTTGTGTGTATGAAAGATCCCTTATTTGCTAAGAAGTTCTATCTTATGGTTGAATCAGATCCACAAACATATGAAGATGCAGCACATGATCCAATATGGAAAATAGACATGAAATAAGAATTTAGCTCGCTCCAGAAGAACAACACTTGGGAACTGGTTGATCTTCCCACAGGGAGGAAGCTAGTTCAATGTAAGTGGGTTTTCAAGACTAAGTTTTATGCTGATGGTTCACCTTTTAAATATAAGGAAATATTGGTGTCCAAGGGCTACTCACAAGTACATGGTATTGACTACAATGAAACCTTTGCACCAGTGGCAAAGATGGGCTCCATAAGGCTAGCTTTAGCCATTGGAGCTTTGAAGTAGTGGGAGGTACATCACATGGATGTGAAGTGTGCTTTCCTAAATGGAGATATCACTGAAGATATTTACATGCATAAACCTAAAGGGTTTCTTTCTAATCCATATTTTGTGTGTGGGCTAAAGAAATCATTGTATGGGCTCAAGCAAGCCCCCAGGGATTGGGATGCCAAGATTGATGGTTTTCTGCTGTCATTGAGTTTTGTTCGATGTAAGTCAGATCCTAATGTTTATTTGAAGTTGATTCATGGTTATTTGATGATTATTGTATTGTATTTGGATGACCTTCTTATTATAGGAAGTTCAAAGAAAGAGATTGCCTCCTTGAAGGATGCAATGAACCATGCATTTTCTATGACAGATTTGGGATTGTTGAGCCAATTTTTGGGTCTCCAGATTGCTCAATCCCAACATGGAATCAAAGTATATTAGTCTAGGTATTCCTTATATTTGCTGAAAAAGTTCAACATGAAATATTGCAAGCCAAGAAAGACTCCTTTCCTTTCAGGAGTTAAGCTTGAAGAAGCAAGTTCTTCTCCTATGGTAAATAATACACTGTATAGACAATTGATTGGGTTTTTGCTTTATCTTACACACACTTGACCTGATATATATTATGCAGTTAGTGTGTATTCTAGATACATCAATAAGTCTCATGAGATCCATTGGAGAGCAGCCAAAAGGATCCTTAACTTTATTTAAGGAAGAAGAACTCATGGGATCTTCTACAAAGCTAAATCTAATCTTGATTTGATTGGGTTTACTGACAGTGATTTGGAAGGTGACAACATAGATAGAAAGTCAAAATCAGGATATGTGATCATGCTTGTAGAAGGACGAATCAGCTGGTCAAGAAAGAAGCAGAGTGCCATAGCACTCTCATCTACAGAAGTAGAGTACAGAGGAGTTGTAAATGCAACAACTCAATGTTTATGGTTTCAGGGAATACTTGGAGAATGTAGCTTCGAATCAGAGTTTTCAACTATTATATACTATGATAATCAAAGCACCATTCGAATATGCAATGATCCAATTCAGAGACAATGAACCAAACACATTGAGATCCATATGCACTATATCAGACAACTTGTGCATGATGGCACCATTCATCTACTCCTCTATGCATCTTGAGAACAAGTAGCAGACATATTCACCAATTTTTTTTTGTGAGAATACATTCAACAATCTCAAATCACTACTGGGAATTTATGATCATGTTGTGAGGCATGATTGATGACAATATTTTCAAATTTTGTTTTACTGTCCATGTTTAAGGGAGGATTTTCCCACTAGGTTTTTGCCTCTTTCCTTGGTTGAGCGGACAAGCAGTATGTAAAGGGTGACTAAGCCTTGTTGCTAGGCCCTATAGTTTTATGATATTTACTCATAAATTCAGGCTTAAAGGGGGGTTTTATAATAATGAACCCATATTTACCTACCTTAGACATTAATTAAATCATTTTTGTCTTATTACATAGTCTCCTAGATTCCACTCTATGCTAGTTTCCTTCTACATGTCATAGAAGTCAACACTTGCTAAAAATGAGTCATGGAGTGCTTGGGAAACCACCTGGAAACCATATTTAGAATTTTTTCTTTATTCCAGATCCTCCAAAGTGCATATCTGCTCTTTCTGTAAAGCTGCCTGTTTTATTGAGAATTAAGGAAAAAGGAAAAGCTACACTAGGTGGAGTTGACTTGTTTTTTTCCCACATCATCCTCCATACTTTTATCCTAATAAAATCATGTATGAGTTGTATTTCCATCTCTCATTAGCTTTCCTACTTGAATTTTCCAATTCGTGAGCATCTTAGTGGATTTGGAAACTGCTTTGTGCACCTATGGGGGATTTGACTAGATTTAGTAAGCCTACTTTTTGACTATTTCGAATGACATCCTTATGCATTCAAATATATCATGTAATTATATATTTTAGGAGCCTACTAATTCACAAGGTTGGCTATTGTACACTTATTCAATACAGATTAGTGTTATGCTCCAATTTCAGTCTCCTTTGATGTTAAGTTTGCATGTTTGATTAGCAATTTTGTGAGTGTAATTGTTCTATCACTTGGGTTCAATTTCCACACAAATTTTTGGGACTATAGGTAGGATTAATTCTTTGCATAACATGCTCTTGGGGCTTGATTAAGGCCATAGAGAGACTTCTTCAGTCTACAAACCAAGGATGAATCTTGTATGAAGCCTTGTGGTTACTCTATGTAGATATCGTCAGAGAGATCACCATGAAGAAATGCATTCTTCACATCCATATTATGGACTTCCAAAATCCTGGATGCTACAATGGAAATCACCAATCAAATGGAATCGATCTTTGATACTAGAGCAAAGGTCTCATCATAGTCTAACCCATGAACATGCTGAAAAAATTTGGAAACTAGACTGGATTTGTATATGTTGATCTATACATATGATTCATTCTTGATCCTGCAAACCCATATACATCTAACAAGATTCTTGTTTGAATGAAGTGGCACCAGATCCCAAGTCTCGTTCTCGAGGAGAGAGTTGTACTCATCCTCCATAGCACCTTCCCAGAGGGGATTCCCTGTAGCATCTGCATAGGCCTGTGGGTCTGAATATAAAACCATGTAACAATGCATGGGAATCATAGGTTCAGTAGCTATGAGTGCATGAGAAGGCTCCTCAAACTGGGACTATGTCCTTGGATCCACTAGATCCCCCATAAGGTCACCTGCATCCTGTGCAGTTTTCTCTGCATATATCTCTCTTAAACTCCTTTTTCTCTTAGGGGAGAAAGGAGGTGGATCAACATATTCATGCTCATGTTCTCTGTCATATACAGAACTCAAATATGAATCATGATCTGAATGAGTGGACTCATCATCATAGATGTGTGGTGTAGGTAGAGGAACACAAGTCTCTACATATGAATCCAATGGTGCATGCAAGGGGATTTCCTCAAACTGGACACTTCACTCAATAAATTGCTTGTCTGTAGAGGGATCAATCAACTTGTAACCCTTTGCATCATCGAAATATCCCACGAATATGCATGCAATGCTCTGAATATCCAATTCTTTCCTCTTTTCAGAGGCTATGTGAGCCCATGCATGTGATCCAAATATTCGAAAGTGGGTGACTTTCGATTTGCAACCACTCGATTCCTCAATAGGATTCATGTCCTTGATAGATCTATGAGGATATATTTTCTGTATATCATTGTCACAGTTATGTTCCTCACCTGATAGTTTAGAAGGAAGATACCATTCATGCAACATGCAAGAGGCCATATCTTTGAGGGATTTGTTCTTTCGCTCAGCCACTCCGTTTTGATGTGGACTATATGGTATTGTATGTTGGAACTGTATACCTACCTATAAACAAAGATTTTGAACATTCCTGTTAACATATTCCCCCCCATTGTCTATGCGTAGTATTTTGATCTTTCTAATGGACTGATTCTCTACAAGTTCTTTGAAGTCTTTGAGTTTGCTCAAAAACTTTAGATTTTTGCCTCAAAAAATATACCCAAGTATATTGTGAGAAATCATCAATAAATGTAAGCACATACCTCGCCTTGTTAAAGGAAAGATGAGGAAAGGGTCCCATTAGATCACTATGGATGAGATCCAAGGGAGAGGACTCCCTCTTAACCTTCCCTTTTTCAAACTTCTCTTGAGGATGTTTGCCAATAACACATCCTTGACAAACTCATTTGGAAAAATGAATGTTGGGAAAGACAGTGACCATTCCCTACTTGTAAAATTGTTGCATGTATCAGAAATTAAGATGACCAAATCTTTCATGCTAGAACCTACTACTATCATCAACATCCATAAGTAATAAGGCAAATTTTGGTTTACCGAATTCATAAAATGTGTAAATCCTAGATCTGTGATTTACCTCACCAGTGGAAAATTTAGATTTTATTTGTATGTTGAAGATATTCACAACATCAGGAGTGAATTCAACTCTCTTTCTAGTACCATAATGTGTAATTAGATAGACAGAGAGAATATTGACCGAGAGTTTTGGAACATGTATCACATCCTCAAAGCTACCATGATTGAGTTTAATTATTCCCTTGTAGGTGATCTCGACAGGAGAATATTCCCCCATGAGTATAGAAGGACCTTTCCATGCATCCAATGAATATAAGGATTCCTTGGTGGCAGCCATGTGGTGAGATTCACCTGAATCTATAATCCATGCATAGGGATATGAATTAATGGAAATCAAAGCATGGCTGGAGTTACCTTTCCTGGGAGCATGATATTTAGGATTCTTCTTGGCACCCTCTGGAATGTGATCCCCAAGGTTCTGCTTTTGAAGTTTCTAGGCCATATGATCTATCTACTTCTTCATGCATGAGGATTCTAGATGGAATCCTTTCTAGCAGTATGTGCATTTCTCCCATTTCTTCTTCTTTTGACCTTTGGATCCAGAGGAATCATTGAAGGGTTTGGTGTTCCCTTCCTTCTTTTGATTTGCATGTGCCTTTCCTTTGTATTTGGATTTAGATATTTGTTTTTGGTTATGACTTCCATCATGCACAACAAGAGCATGTGCCTTAGAGCCCTTGATTTATTCCCATACTTATGAGCTTGTCTTGTTCTCGAGACAAAGATTCAATAAAAGCATAAAGAGTGGGCATGGTGTAGTTCATACTAGAGGTGATCCTCACTAAATGAAACATGGAGACAAAAACAAAGTATTTTGATTCAAGCTTGGAGAGGATGGATAGAACCATCTATTTTTCCTCCTTAGATTTATCAACCCCACAACCCTTGAGTTGTAGCAGCAAATCCTTGTATCTTGTGAAGAAATCATGTATATTGTTGAAGATTCGTGTATCCAAAGAGATACTCCACTTCAAGCATGTGGCCTTTCATCTCATCCTGCTTTCCAAAGAGTCCTTTCATGGTTGTCCAGAATTCATTGGGATTTTTGCAAGAAGAAGTATGGAAAAGGAGCTCAGGGGAGATGTGCATGCAGAGGGCTCCATAGGCCTCATCCATTCGATTAAGGCATTTGTAATTTTCTATGGATTTTTTAGGCTCAATCTCTGTGGCCATAGCAATCCTATACAATCCTTTGCTTCAAATAAATATCTCCATATTTGCTTCTCATGCAAAATAATTGTATGGTGTGAGATAGCTTCCTTTGGAAACTCCATTCTTCCAATGATTTTCAATCTTCTGTACTTGCAAAAAAAAAATGATGGTGTGCCTTTGTCCTAGCAGTAGAGCTCTGATACCATGTATATGAGTGTTGAACACTTGCACATAAACATATAGCTAGCAAGAAAGAACACATAGCTTGCAAAATAGAAAAATAATGAAAAACAGAAAAAAGAATTTGAATGAATTCTGTACTGATATGTGAGAAAGATTACAATACATAATAGCTATCCTGATTAGCAGAAAATAGGAAACATGTCATAGTGGTGGTCTAAATGTTTGATTTTTATCATTAAGATAGCAATACATTAGGATATTTAACTGAGAGAATAAAAAGCACAACAATCAAACAAAAGAGACATTGAACATAGTGTTTAGCCTTGGGGAAATGATAAATGGTGAAAACCCTGCAACTTCCTCAGATATAGAATCAACACCAAAAATAGAACCCAAAATAGTAAGGTGATATCTCGACAGCAGTAACCTATTTTTGTCTAGCCCCAGTTCCTTCTCCTTCCTCAACTATGCACTACACTTGAGTGTGTATGAGATGTGTGATAAATAGAGAGGCCAGCTCTCTATTTATACTAATTCCCAACTTGACTAAACCCTAATAGGTCCAACCTCTCTGGGAGAGTCTAATAACCCTAGTTCCCTTGAACTACAGGGACTTTAACCCTTAACCAATAGGAGGGTTTCCCACAATGACTTGACATGACTTGTTTACATTATATAACTTGTCAATAGGAACATCGGGGCATGACATGAATCAAGTACATCCTAGAATAAACCTTAGGTTACAATATATAAGAAATACAAGTGAAATACATTCCGAAGTTAGATATACATCAACAATCCCTCTTAACTAGGAAGGTATTCTTTAGACAGAATTTTCAGCACAAGTCTTCTTCTCTGTATCTTCTGGATCATCATCGAGTCCTCATCATCTTCAAGTCATCTTCATCATCGAATCTAGATCATCACTCGATCTGGATCATCACTACTGGATCATCATCACTCGATATGGATCATCACTGCTGGATCATCATCACTCGATCTAGATCATCAGTGGGTCATCATCACGGGTGCTATGTCTTGATTCCTCTCGCCATAGGAATTTCTACAAAGACAACCCTTTTTCATGTTAGATGTACATCTACAGAGCCAATCCTTTTTCATATTGGATGTATCATCATAGAGCTAGTCCTTTTTCATACTAGATGTGGCATCTACACAGAGCTAGTCCTTTTTCATACTGGATGAGTCTTCATAGAGCTAGTCCTTTTTCATACTAGATGTGGGATCTACACAGAGCTAGTCCTTTTTCATACTAGATGAGTCTTCGCAGAGTTATTCCTTTTTCATAATAGATGTGGGATCTACACAGAGCTAGTTCTTGAGTCTTCATAGAGCTATTCCTTTTTCATACTAGATGTGGGATCCACACAGAGCTAGTCCGTTTTCATACTAGATGTGTCTTCATAGAGGTAGCCATTTTTCATGCTGGATGTGGGATCTACACAGAGCTAGTCCTTTTTCATACTAGATGTGTCTTCACAGAGACAACCCTTTTTCATGCTTGATGTGGGATCATCACATGCATCTGACAATGGAAGGAACCAATCCACTCACCATGTCACAGATCTTACATCCAACCATGGAAGGAACCAATCCTCTCACCATGTTAGAAGGGCACATCACTTACATCTGACCATAGAAGGAACCAATCCTCTCACCATGTCATAAAGGCATAGCAAGGACACATCACTTCCTCTTGGAAGGAATATCGATCTGGAGAACACCAAGCTTCTCCTTGAAGTACTCAAACTTCACCCTAGCCAATGGCTTAGTCAACACATCAGCTATCTGTTCATCTGTCACAATGTACCGTAGCTTCGCTGCTCCTCTCTACACCATATCCCTGATATAGTGATGCTTGATATCGATATGCTTTGACTTGTCATGGAACACTGGATTATCTAACAACTTTACACAACTCTGGTTGTCACAGTATATACAAGTAGCATCTAACTGGAGATCAAATAAATCAGACAGTAGCTTCCTCAGCTATACTACCTCACAACTAGTTGAACAGGCTACGACATATTTTGTTTCAGCTGTACTAAGTGCTACATAGGATTGCTTCATGCTAAACCAAGATATCACACCTGATCCCAAATTGAAGCAAAACCTTGAAGTGCACTTCCTATCAACGGTACTGCCTTCCCAATCTAAATCAACATAACCCTCTACGTTAATCCTTTGATCAGTCTTATAATTGATCCCATAATCAACCGTAGCCTTTAGGTACCTCAGAATGTGCTTTGCAGCAGTCAAGTGAACATGTCTTGGATCTGTCAAGTATTGGCTCAAGGTGTTCACAACAAAGAAAATATCTAGTCTCATTTCTGTTGCCAAATTTCTGTGGTGGTTAGTTGTTGATGTTACTGTCGGAGAAACCACAGTATCGAAATGACCGAGTCGACGTTTCGAATCCATATCAGGATCCATCTTTAGGACAATGTCGAAAGTAAAGAGATTGAGGATCAAGGATAAATACCAGAACCAGGTAGAAGAGTTCAAAGTTCGGTTGCGGAGGCTAGGGTTAGGTCGAAAATTTTTAATTTTATTTTAAAATCAAGAATGTGCGGAAAAAAGAAAACGTTTATAATGTTAAAATTTTCTAAAACGGCTGAATTAAGGCACTAAAAACTTGATCAGAGAAACTATTACTTATTATTAATAAATTTTTATTATTAATCAATTTTAATATGATTATTAATGTGCCTCACTTTAGGGAAATTTATAAGTTTCTCATATTTAATTTTACTTTTAATTATAATTCCTACTTTTAATGAAATGTGAATGCACAAAGGCGCAAAGGCATTCACATTTCATTAAAAGTAGGAATTATAATTAAAAGTAAAATTAAATATGAGAAACTTATAAATTTCCCTAAAGTGAGGCACATTAATAATCATATTAAAATTGATTAATAATAAAAATTTATTAATAATAAGTAATAGTTTCTTTGATCAAGTTTTTAGTGCCTTAATTCAGCCGTTTTAGAAAATTTTAACATTATAAACATTTTCTTTTTTCCGCACATTCTTGATTTTAAAATAAAATTAAATTTTTTTGACCTAACCCTAGCCTCCGCAACCGACCTTTGAACTCTTCTACCTGGTTCTGGTATTTATCCTTGATTCTCAATCTCTTCACTTTCGACATTGTCCTGAATATGGATCCTGATATGGATTCGAAACGTCGACTCGGTCATTTCGATACTGTGGTTTCTCCGACAGCAACATCTAGTCTCATGTTCATTAGGTACATCAAGGACCCAATCATTTGACGATACATCATGGCATCAATCGACTCTAATGAAGCATCACTCAATAGCTTTAGGTTCGATGCCATAGGTGCGGTTAATGCTCTGCAGTCCATCATCCCAAATCTCTTTAGTATCTCTACTGCATACTTCCCTTGTCTAAGGGAGATTCCATTCGTATTCTGCCACACCTCCATACCTAGAAAATAATGCATCATACCCAAGTCCTTCATTTTGAATTCGGCATCAATATTTCTCTTTGT
Source organism: Pseudotsuga menziesii (assembly GCA_001517045.1). NCBI lineage: Eukaryota > Viridiplantae > Streptophyta > Pinopsida > Pinales > Pinaceae > Pseudotsuga > Pseudotsuga menziesii. The sequence goes on from LPNX010395775.1 coordinate 378,229, forward strand.
ATCAGCAATCAACCCATCCATACTTGTCACAAATAGATCATCTACATATAGTAGGAGCATCACTGGGTTGCCATCTTCAACCTTGTAGTAAAGGTTGGAATCTACTTTACTCTTGGTAAATTCCAAACTAGATAGAAAGCTATCAATTATGCCGTACCATGTCCTAGGTGCCCGTTTCAAGCCATACAGGGATTTCTTCAATCTACACACATGAGACTCCCTGTCATATGTCTCAAAACTGAGTGGTTGCTCCACATGCACTTCCTCTTCCACTAAACCATTCAATAAAGAAGTCTTGACATCCATTGTAGAAATAATAGATCAATGCTATGTGCAATGATGCTAAAAATAAGCACAGGAAATAGATCTTGCTACTAAGAATTCTCACAAGCATACATAGGAAAAATAGAGAGAATAAAAGAGACTGAATCACATGAATGAAGAGATGAACATTGGTGTGTATCCTTCCATTGAATAATTATGAATAATAGTGTACATAAATAATACATCCATCATAGGAAAGTCAAATTGTATGGAAACAACTCATAAAGCTCAAAAAGGCTAACTTACCAAAATATAGCAAACCCCCATAGGTGGATAAAGCACTTGCTAAATCTATCAAGGACCTCACGAGTTGGAAAAATCATGAGTGAGTTGTCAAGGAGATGGAAATAACATGCTAATCCTAGAAAATGGAGAAAAACAAATGAAGGATGGGTTGGAAACAAAAGCTCCCAGTTTCCTAGTTGACTAGCTTTTATCTTGTCTATAGAAAAGCAGGAAAAAGCAGAAAAAGAAGAATTTGTTGTAAAGTCATGTATACTAATTCTAGATCAACCCATAATCAGAAATAAATCATTCCTAGGATATAGATGGCATGTATTGACTTTAAGGTGCAAGTGGATGCCAACTAATTAAGCTAGTGGGCAAATAATTAATCAAATAATGATTAATTATTCGATCCTAAGTTGTGAGTGGGTTTAATATATTCCAACACCCCCCTATAAGTCTAACTTTATGATGGTATGAAAAAAAATATGGATGCATATGGATGCATATAGGGCCCAGCAACAAGGCTATGGTCACCCTTTAACAATTATTATGTCCAGAAAAGTGAGGAAAGAGGCAAAACCACATGGGGAAAATCCTCCCTCAAGATAGGACAAGGCACAAAATTTGAAATATGTCTTCAACATATCTTAATATTCACTTTAATTATCTGACTGAATTGCTTCTGGATGAAGGACTTGCTGAAGAAATCATGAAGTCCATGATCATGCGCTGGAGTGTAGAACCTGGAAGAAGGAAGAGGAGAGACTCCTTGTGTCTCATCATCTGATGAAGTAGGAGCATTATCTGAATGCTTATTGCTGATATAAAACTCTGATCTAAAAACATAATCTGAAATGGAAAAGATATCTGTGCATACTCCTTCCCAAAGAGTACAAAAAATAAGGCAATTTATTTCACACCCAATTCCTTGAATAGCTGCAAAATTGTTATGTGAATCACATGTCAATCTTCCAATCTGCTGTAGCACATGTATAGATCTTATATGAGGATGATAAAACACTGATATATCAGAAACATTAGCATATGGAATAGCAAAGACAAAGGCTTCAGTGACTCCATCAGGATATAGGGCTAGACTAGGAAAATTATGAACAACTGGGGAAAACTGATAGGTGTAAAAATATGAATGATGGATAGGCATAAGATCTGAACCATAATTCTTTAGAAAAGATCCAAAAATGTTTAATATCAGTCCATATATGACTAAGGACATGGATAACCAGCCAATGAAATATAGGAAAGACTTCAAACCATGTAAGATAAATATCACTGCATATGAGACCAATGAGGAATCAACTAGTGAGCTTGGGATTTGTATAGTATTTGGATTATTCATAGGTATGGTAGATGGTATGGATGGTGGTATTATATGTGTCATGACATGCATATCAGCCTGCAAACAATCTTCTAAATCAAAATCCAACGTATCACATATAAGCATATCAATAGACTCATGGGAATACACTGGTAATGAATCCTCTATATGAAAGGAGGAAATAAGGAGATGTTCAAAATATTCAAGAAGGCTCTGAGTATTGATGCCAAGAACAAAGGAGGATATGCTGAAGCACATGATATCAAGTAAGGTAAGTGGTATGGCACAAATAAGGCTTGATTTGGCTAAGCAAACATCCTGGAAATCACTGGGTTGTGCACCATCAATGAGAGAGGCATGCACAACGTGTGAAGAATCTGGCACATAGATCTCAGAATATAAGATAGGAGATTGAGAGAAAAATGAATGGGTTATATGATCATAATCAATATCAGCAGTAGCTCCATATGTTACTTCTTTTTCATCAATAGTATCACAAGAAGAAAAATCACCTTCAAGAGACACAGAAAAAGATGGCTCTTCAATATTTGCTTCTTCATTGAAGGAGGAAGTATTCGAATCAATGAGGGTAGAAGCAACATGAACTGTACGAGAAACTTCTTCATCATGATCAACTTCATCATAGAATTTAGAGGCCAATAAATCTTGAGAAAGACAACAAGAGGAGATGCTATGTTCGCTCCATGCTTCATCTTCAATTTCCTGCAAACCAAAAGCTTTGTCCAAAATTTTCCAAAGCTCAAATGGAAATTCAGAAGAATCTATGAGATGATATATATTTGGAGACATTCCCAAACACATAATTCCATAATCTCTATCACAATTATTTATCCAATCAATCTTCTCTTCATAAGACTCGGGTTCACTCAATGCACAAATGGAGACATCAAAGAGACATTGCCTCTTCAAGTATGCACTCACCTTTGGATTCCAATCATCATAGTTGAAAGGAGATAGTAGAGGAAATTTTGAATCCATATTGAAGTTGTTGATATTAGCTAAGAGATACTCTCTACAACCTGCAAAAAAAACTAGGACAAAATCTTGTAAGCTAGACAAGCTCTTCTTCAGAGAGGGATAGGAGACTGGAAGCACTCCTCAAATCTGTAAAACTTGATCAACCTTGTAGCTCTGATACCATGTAGAAATAATAAATCAATTCTATGTGCAATTATTCTAAAAAGAAGCACAGGAAATAGATCTTGCTACTAAGAATTCTCACAAGCATACACAGGAAAACTAGAGAGAAGAAAAGAGACTGAATCACATGAATGAAGAGATGAACATTGGTGTGTATCCTTCCATTGAATAATTATGAATAGTATTGTACATAAATAGTACATTCCTCATAGGAAAGTCGAATTGTATGGAAACAACTCATAAAGCTCAAAAAGGCTAACTTACCAAAATATAACAAACCCCCATAGGTGGATAAAGCACTTGCTAAATCTATCAAGGACCTCACAAGTTGGCAAAAGCATGAGTGAGTTGTCAAGGAGATGGAAATAAAATGATAATCCTAGAAAATGGATAAAAACTAATGGAGGATGGGTTGGAAACAAAAGCTCCCAGTTTCCTAGTTGACTAGCTTTTATCTTATCCATAGAAAAACAGGAAAAAGAAGAATCTGTTGTAAAGTACTGTATACTAATTCTGGATCAACCCAGATCAGAAATAAATCATTCCTAGGATATAGATGGCATGTATTGACTTTAAGGTGAGGGTGGATTCCAATTAATTAAGCTAGTGGGTGAATAATTAATCAAATAATGATTAATTATTTTATCCTAAGTTGTGAGTGGGTTTAATATATTCCAACATCCATTTGGTGTATCTTCCATTTCATCACTGCAGCCAGAGCAAGTACCAATCTGATGCAAGTTTATCTAGATACATGTGAAAAAGTTTCTTCATAGTCTATTCCTTCTTTCTGGGAGAAACCACGAGCAACAAATATTGCTTTATATTTTTCTATGCTACCATCTGTAGCATGCTTAATCTTGTAGATCCATTCGGAAGTTACAACTGACATCCCTTTTGGTGTTGGGACAACATCCCAAACATCATTATTCATGATCGATTAATACTCCTTGATCATAGCATCCTTCCATTCTTTTCGTTCTACCGCTTCTTCATAATTGGAAGGTTCTTTATCAATGAAATCACATAGTAATGCTACATAACTGAAACAGGATCTGGTCCTCTTTCTTTCTCTGTGATTCTCTTCTGGAATCCCATATCTTTTTGCACTTTGGATAATTTCTCATACCCAATCAGGTTTTCTCTTGTGAGGATTCTTATCCTAAGGTGGATATATAGGTCTTTGTGGTTCTTCAAATTCTCGATCTTCTTCTTGAGTTTCTTCATTTATGATTGTATCATGAATTCTGGGTGCTTCTGCTTCTTCAGGTTCTTCAGCAGGTCTCTTTCTGGATTTGATGTAGGATGAATCTTCATCAAATGTTACATCCCTACTGATGTCAATATTATTGAACCCTGGGAAGTATATTCTATAAGCCTTCGAGCTTTCAGAGTATCCCACAAATATACCCTTCTTTCCTGAAGGATCTAATTTTGTCCTCTTCTCTTTTGGAATGTGTATGTACACTAGACAGCCAAATATTTTGATATGGATGACTTATGGTTTCTTACCAGAGAATACTTCTTCAGCAGTCTTGTTCTCAAGTACTTTGTGTGGAGTACGGTTTTGTACATACACCATTGTTTTGGTTGTTTCTGCCCAAAGATGCATAGGAATATCTTGATCATGAAGCATAGATATTGCAGCTTCCATGATAGTTATATTCTTCCTTTCTGCAATCCCATTCTGTTGTGGATTATAAGCGGTGTACAACTCCCTCTTAATCCTTGAGGTTTTACATAGTTCTTTGAACTTATTCAAAGTGAATTCTCCGCCATTATATGATCAAAAAGTCTTGATATTATTTTAAGTGTGGTTCTCGATCAAGGATTTGAATTCCTTGAACTTGCTGAATACTTCATCTTTGTTCTTCATGAAGTAAATCCATGTCTTCCTAGAAAATTCATCAATAAAAGAAACATAGTATGCATACCCACTTAAATAACTTGATGACATTGGACTGCATACATTGGAGTGGATGATTTCCAAGATTCCTTTTGCGTTGCTCTCGCTACTTGGAAATCTCTTCTTTGTATTCTTTCCTTTCGCACATCCTTTGTAGACTCCATCATGTTTTGCTTCAATTTTTGGAAGACCTTCAACAACTTTGCTTGCAAGTGGTAGTGCTGTATAATGCATGTGTGCAAGCCTTCTATGCCAAAGTTCATTTGGTTCTACTCAGTCATGAACCAAAGCTTGTTCTGGTTGACCCTTCAACTTGTATAGACCTCTTTCTTGTTCCCCAATCACTATTGCATCGTCAAAAGTATTTCCCTTTGGCCACATAAGAACTTGACCATCTATGAAAGCAACCCTCATTCCTTTTGCATCCAATGCATATATGGAGAGGAAGTTATTCTTTATTCCTAGAAAAAATAATACATTCTTCATTTTCATAGACTTTCCAGAGTCTAGTTTATAGGAGGATTCACCACTACCTTTTATTCGATACTGGTAGTCATCCCCAAGTTTCACCTTGTGAGGTGACTCATGTTCAGATAGCTTCACAAATGATTCTTTGAATCTCATCACGTGCTTGGAAGCACCACTATCTATGAGCCAATCATTTCTTCCATGTGAAACAGTTCCCATGAGAGCGGAGATCAACACATATTCTTCATCACTTGAAGAATCACTTTCTTGTCTGATTCTCTTTGTGGAAGGTTCATCATCCTCTGCAGCATGAGCATGATGTCTTCTCTTGTTTTCCTTATTCTTCTTTAAGTTCCCTTTATTAGGGAAAAATTTGGATATGTGACCTTTCTCATCGCATGTGTAACATCTAATGGTAGACAGATCTCTTCTAGGGTGTGAGATCTTACCTTTGGAGTGATGATGGTTCCTTTTTTAAGCTCTTTAATTTTTCAGTGTTTCCTTCATCAACATCTACCCATCCTTCCAAAGGTTTGAAAAGATCATTGACTGGCTCTGTTTCCTGGTCGGCAGTAGTGATTTTAGGTGTTTTATCTTCAACATTGGCATCTTCTTGTCTCTTGACATTTTCTTGCAATTTTTTAATCTTCGAAATTTTTGCATTGTCTTTAATTGTTAGGTCTGTATCTTTTGTTGCTGTTGGTGTGTATTCATATTTAAGAGTGTTCTCTTCTAGGTTTCAAAGCGAGACACCATCCCATAAGAACATGGTATCATTATCTTGTTTCTCTATGGCCTTGTTATTCTCTTCTTCTTTACCACTGTCTTTAGTCAATTTAGAGTCCAGCAGCTGATTCATCACCAATGTCATTGAATTTAACCATTGAGGACACTTCTTTTCAGAATGAGGTTGTTGGTGAAAAGTGTAGAAATTATCCCCCCCTACCTCTGTTATATTCATTGATGCTGAATTTGGTGGAGGGATCTTCAATTGGTTGCTATCCTCCCTTTTTTGGTAGTAGGGTTTGTAATTTTTCTGAACTTCCCTTTCTTTCTCCAGATCTATTATTCGGTTGGATAGTTTTTGAATCATTTTCAGCATTCCCTCAAAATCATGTGATTGTTCCTCTTTAGATTTAGATAGAAATAAGGTTCTTCTCCTGATAGTTTTTTCCTCATGTTGCTTGGGATAGTCTTCTATACTTTCCTTTTCAACCTCTACCCTTTCTGCTTCTTCATAAGTCTCTACCAACGTAGGTTGAGCTTTCATTTTGGAAAACATGGCCAGCTTAGGTCCTAGGGCCGAGGTATAATATTCAATTAAGACATTGTCTGAGGGTCTGTCAGTTTCAGAAAAGTTATTTAAGTATATTGAAAATATTTGAGTAAAATGATGTACCTTCTTATCTTTCTCTCTTTTTAAAAAACCAAGACCTTTCATTAGTGAGTCATATGTCCTTTGGGCTGCGTATTTACTCCTGAAAATCCTTTCGAAAGTGTCCCAATCGGGAATAGAGTTTGCAGGAAAACCAAAATACTAGGATGCTGCTGCCCATTTAAGGGTATGTGGGAAAAATATACAGACAACATCCTCATACTCCCCAGCCCTTAGCCCTTCTATTCCTAAATAGAAACTTTGCAAGTGGTCATCTACATCAATCTTTTCATTGGGATCAAACTTAGGCAGCAACTTTTCAAAAGCTTGAGGTAGTTTATGTAGTGGAGGTGTTATGTTCAAAGGTGATCTAGCTCTCCAAGCCGGTAGTGGGTTGGGTTGATTCACATTTATACCAACCATGAGCAAAGGGGAAAAAATAGGAGTTTGAGTAAAGAGCAACGTAAGGTGAAACCAAGCTTACTTGCTTCAAAGGTAGAAAAAATATGGTGAGTCTACTTCTACACGCTCTTTTAGGTTCTAAATACTTGGGTCAGGTCAAAAGCTTTCAAATATTTGCTGGTGGGGTAATCTTGGGAAAATAGATTTCCACGGTCAGCCATGCACTGGCGGCCCTCATTCTAGCACCAGAAAACTGTTGAGGCCTCAAAATTCACAAGCAACAACAGCAAGGGATTCTCCCTAGTCAACGTTCCCAAGTAGACTGTGACTGTTTGGTGTAGGGAAACCGTCCGGTTTGCGGTTCAGCTACTGTAGGTCAAGTAACAAAAACAAAGGTTTTACTGGTTGTGGCCTAGTCCACCATGTATATTTTTTTATTTTTTGACTTAAAGTATGAGATGCATGTGCCTAATTAACAATGCAGGGTGATAAAAGATGCAAGGAGTAGTCACAACGCGATGCACAGGTTCTTCCCTCTCGTCTTAGAACTCACAAGCATCTAAATCACATATGTAGCCATAAAGTAAAACTAACTATTTATCTATCCCCGAGGAGCTAAATCGTAACTTATTTATGAGTAATGTATATTGTGAAAGCATTATAAAGAGAAATTACAGATAGCTGATATTCCTTCCTACAACAGATGAACGATTAAAGATATTTAGACAATCAGATAGCCAATTGTTTATGAACAGCATGCATTACCCATGGTGGTAATTTCACAGAATAAACCAGAAATAATTCAAACAAGAACATAGGCTCTAAGAGTTAGAACGATCTCACAGTTAATGGACAAAAAGATGAAAAAACGAAATAGTTCATCTTTCCGCAATCCAAAACATAACATTTGAATGTCCGATCAATCTTTCTCCGACAGAAAAACAATAATTCTTTATTGCAAAAAAAAGTAGTTCTTCTTACAATATCTCTTTACATGTCTAACTGGGAAAAAGCCTTTTGTTCTTCTAAGTCTTCGATATTTATGCAAAAAGGATGAGACTGTTGCGATTCCCACAAATAACCCTTGGTCTTCCCAACTCTTCGCCTCCCAAAATTCCACTTTCATCAAATGTTTACAAAATTGTTACATATTACAAAAGTGAATGATCATTCACGAGGAGGTCCCTACTTGAGTATTTAGAAATTTATTCCACGCTAAAGCCTCAGAGGCGATGCCTTCAAACGCACAAGGTTCCAAAAAATGAATGTTTATTTCAAACTTCGCAACCTGGTTCTTGATGGCCTCAATTCTGGCCGCACTCAAACGAAGCTGATCCTCCAGTAGCTGCACACTGATGGCTAAATGATCTACTTTACTCCTTAAGATCTAGTCGTCGAGGGCTTTGTTGTGCTATATTTTTGCTTCCTCCTCTTGATACCTCTTCTGCAAAATCTCCAGAAATGAGTTGTGGTCTGGAAAAACCTCTAGCCTCTGCTCAGCTTCTACTTGGCACCTGTTATAGGTAATCAGGAGCCTTTTGAAGAATTTTGTGCGTGCTCCTTTAGTCTTTCTCACAGACCTTTTCAATTCCTTAGCTATGTTTATAGCAAACTCTAATAAGTCATAATCCTGCTGAAGGGCATGTCGATCTTTCAAGGGAAGCTCTGTAGGATTTTCTTCATTATTTTCAAACCTTTCCATTCTTGCTGTCAGGACTTCTAGGACGTCCTGAGATCTATCAACAAAATAAGAAGAAGTTTCCATAATTTCCTCTAATCGGCTGTATATTTGCAAAACTTTGCATCTCTCTTCTTCTATGGCAGTCTGCAGCTGAAGCATCTTGGCCTTTTGTGCCAGCACATGTTCCTTGAAAGGTTGGAGGTTAACCTATTGCTCTTTTTATTCCCCTAAAGTGGTTGTTAGACAAGAGATCTGCTCTTGCAGTTTCATCTCTTGTTCTTGAGCTTGCTTCTCATTTTCCTCCAAGGTGGTTTTTTGCAGCTCTAAGTCTTCTATCCTTCCCAGCAGCTCTTTCTTCTCCACCCTTACCTCTTGATACTCTTGCTACACTCTCTCCAGACACTCTTGTGTAGTTTCCATAGACCTCCTTTCTACTTGGACAACCTGCAGTTCATCCTTTGAATACCTCATGTCTTTTTCCATGTCCTCATATTTTCTCTTCAGCTTACTGTTTTCTTCTCTCTCCTTTCTTAATGTGTCTTTCAGTTTAGAAGAAGACTTCTTGGATTGCTCTAGATCTATCATTACTTTCTCTACATTATCCTCCGAAGCGTGGATCAATGTAGCTCCTGCTCTAATGGTGAATATGTGATCTCGGTATGTCCCATATACAACGGTTGTATCGGTTATCATCTTCCTCGATAGACCTCCTGTTTTGACCTTCTTTTCAGTTCTCTTCACTATCCTCTTTCTTTCCTTGTCATTGAAGATAGTATTAAAATCAGGGATTTCTTTCCCTATCTTCTCTTCAAAAGGGACCAGCCTAAGTGTGGGGACCATAGACTGTCCAGGTGCGCTAACAGCAGGTGCTTCTGGGTCCTGAACCTCGGGGGTTCTGAATGTTCTTCGTCTGAATTCTAGCTATGTCAGAGGCTGACTATTCTGTCACTGTCTAAGTCAGCTTTATCCTCTCTGCTTCCTGTTTTTGTAGCTCCTCATAAAGCTTTCTTTTCCTTTCTTCTTCTTCATTTCTCCCATATTCTTCTACTTTTTTGGCTGCCTCTTGGGCAACTCTTCTTTTTTCTTCCTCTTCTACATGAAGCCACCCTGCAGCCTCTTGGGCCAACCTTTGGGCTTCTTGATTTCTTTTCCTATCTTCTTCATTAGCTTTCACTTGTTCATCCTGCCCTTTCCCACCTTTGGTGGTGATCTTCTTTTTGAACCTTTTCCTCAAGGCTGTTATGTTCAATGCACTGCGGAAGACGGACTCTTCTCTATCCCAATGGTAAGTGTATTCAAAATGGACGTTGTTCTCTTTGCAGTGTTCAGCCACTTTGTTGTGGGAGTCATTTCTGTGGAAAGGCATTTCACCAAAATGAAACTTTTCCAATTCTTCCACAAACTCATCTGCTTTCTTTACTTTGGTAAACTTATAACTCCATAGCTTGAAAGGCAAAAGGGGATATGTAGCCTTCTTATGTTCAAATAAAAATATTCCGATGCCATCCAGGAAGACTTGCCTAACTGCTTCTTTATGAATGATGTAGTCTGTGGCATATTTGGGTAGTAGGGAGGGTGCTCTCGAGCCTCCAAACATTTTGAAGTAGAGCCCATCCTTAGTCACATAATAATCTCCATATTCTTCAATTACCTACAATGCCTCTTCTGACATGCAGTCACGTTCTTTCAGGAAAATGAGCATATACAATGGCATGATAAAATGTTCACAGACCTCCCGGTAGTGATTGTGATACTTATGAGCCCACAGTGGCTTGTATGCAGAGTAAACAGGCATCCTCTCCCTATCCCAGATGCACCTTAGGTTGGGGAAAGGTTGATTACACAGTATACAATCAATGAGTATGGAACTCATGTAAAACTCTGACCTCTTTTGGGACACTCCTCTCAGGGCTGAGGCCATACAAGCTGAAAGACTATTTGATACTATGTTGGCCCAGTTGAAAATGGTCCCCTGGGTTGCAACATAAAAAATAATTGGCATCCACTCCAATTTGAAGCTCTTGCCATGAACGTTTCCAAAAATCCTATTGAGCATTAAGGCAATGAACCTGTACATGGCCCTTAAGCTTGCTCTGTCATACTCTCACATAGGCCTAGTTCTGAAATGTCTTCCAGGAAACAACATTCTTTTGAGAGTCTCAAAAAGGTCCATTCCAATTATTTTCAACCAATCGTCAAACAAAAATATTTGTGCTTCTGGTAGGTGGTAGGCCAGGGCTACATATCCTGGGCTATACGCAGCATAGCCTTGTTTGTCAACATTCTCCAGGATCATAGTGGTTACATCTGCCCAGGGCAGAATCCAACCAATCACTTACAAGCATGGGAAGATCTCTGGTCTTGTGGCAATCTTCATCAGTGAAGATCTCACTATATTGGCGTATATGCCTTCTTCCTCCAAGCCCATATCAGGCACCTCTCAGTGTGTGATCAACCTATATATCTCTCCCCACTGGTACTCATGCTCTACACCAGATACGCACTTGGTGTCCTCATAGATGTATTCGGTTTTGGTGATAACTTCCACATCGGGATCCTCTTCAACCACAGGAGCTTATTCTTTTGTCGCTTTGACATTTTGAGTTCAGAATCTTCCTGTCATATATGAAATTATAATCATTAGGGAATTTATGGCTAAGTTGCAAACATTGAGACAACAATGTGTAGTGTTTCACTTCATATATGTTTAACATGATAGAAATTAGTTAAATGAAGCAAATATGTGCAAGCTAACACCGTTTTCTAATACCAAAACAGTTCTATCTACAAATCTCAAGCGGGGAAACAAAATCTACATTAAATTGAACAAACCTTGGGCTCTCTATGGACGCCATGATCATCGCATTGCTTTGGATAACAGGGGAACTTATTCAAGTTTTCAATGGTGTGTTTTCAGGAAGAAACATTGTCTGTGCAATATATGGTCCATATATCGCTATGCGGTGCTATATAACCCCCAACCGGCTCGGGTTCAAAACCGACCGTGAATCGGGTTGCTTGAAACAGCGCAGATTTGGTTTGAAGGATATGGGAAGCATGAAAAAAGTGAGGGGAAACCAGTCCAAGCATCGCAGGGAGGCCATGAACGACCCTTCCTAAACAACCTATCATCAAATGGGGTAGACTGGTGTAGACAACGCAATGACTGTTTGCACCAATCTCCCCAACCACTAAGCACAGGGTTGAAATACATAACGGTTGCGGAGGGAAACTACCCTATGGGCCAAAAAATTCCCCCAATGACAATTACAATACAAGCCCCCCACTATATAAGCATGTAAATAATGGGGTCAAGGGAAAACCACTGTAGAAAAACCCTAACCGTGAACCAAAATCAAAATGCTCCATAGAACGGAACGGGTAAGGCGAAGAAGATCCTACCTGGAAGTGCTGCATGACTGGTGGGAAGAGGACTGTCAAGCTTCCACGATTGAGCCACCTAGAAACGCGGGTACACCAACAACGGGGGACCGAGCGAGATCGAGCGAACGACAGAACACAATAATGACAATTCATGACAGTCCAAAAAGGAATAGAATAATAAAACTCAACCCCATATATAGATATCTGGACAAACATAAGAGGCGGGTAAAATATCGGATGGCGGAAATGAAAGATCGAAGGTCGCAAGAATAATTCCTTCCGCAACATCGGGTGGAAAAACCACCAAGCTAACCATCGATACATCCGCATCAGAGCTCGCAAGACTAATTGTTGGAGCAATAGCGGAAATAGGAGCCGCAACGATGGAATCATAAAGGATAAACATTCCACAATAGGAAAGGTCTAAATTGGAGGACAAATCAACTAAAAGACTAAAAGGCTTGTGCTTTCTGTAGCCGCAATGGCGGAAGCCCAAAACTTAAGGATCAGCGAAAACAACAAAGCGAGGTCCAAAAAGTCAAAGCAACGATCGGGGGACTTCATAGTCTGACATCCGCAACTGCGGAGAACAAAGTAACAATATGTTCCGACGGGAAACCAAAAGTCAGCCGATTAAGACAAACGCATCGGAGAAAAATATCGAAGCTAAAACTTGTTATTTCTTCGCAACGGAGGGAGCGCAAGCAAATGAACTTTTGATTCAAACACACTGGAAATGCATTCAAAGGCAATGATAAATCTTAAACAAATAGTGGATCGTTTCAAGCATTAGAAAGGTCTCTCTTAACAATCATTAGATCAAATCAAGTAAGAAAATCGAACTGATATAAGCCAAAGGAGGGTCCCGAATTTTTTTTTGAATTTTGGGAAAATGTTGCAGCTGTAGAAATTGGCGACTACCTGCTGAACCCCAGATTTCTGAATTAACTCCTCCCCAGTAAAAGACTGTTTAGCTCAAAATTGAAATCTTCTAGATGTTTCTATTCCTAAGCTGGCCAACCCATACATTTAAATCATTGAGAAGCAGTTCATTCATTAGGAAAAGGTAACATCAGAAATATTTGCAAGTCTGAATAACTCTTTTGAGGCCTAATATGTGAGATTTATTTTACCCATCCTTAGGTAGTTTCTATCTTGGCCACCATGGGATTGTAACATATAGTAAACAGCGCTATCCTTTTGTTCCTCATTCCCATGCCAACTGCACTTTTGTGCCATTTGAACTTTAGTTCTTTTGAGTCGTCCATCTTCCTTTCTTTCTGAATTTTATCCGGGCCCCTCTACCCATAGTGTCCTTTTGTGTGAGAGAAGAATTTACTTTTCATCTCACAGACGGAGAGGAACTTTCGGCAATTTGAAATTCATGTTTTTGATACTTTTCTTTGATATGTATTGTTTCTTTAAGGAGTTTTGACTCTTGATAGCTTTTAGATTTTTTGAAATTATGGCATGGAATCATTTATATATGATATACTATTTACCTTTCTTCCTTTCCGTGGGTCTTTCACTATCACTCCCTTCGACATTTGGATGCGAAATGGATGGAGCCTCGAAATAGTGTTCCAGACCTCTTAATTCTGAGTAATTTATCAGGGTTTAAGTAGGACTTCAATGAATGCATGGCCAATTAGGAACACTGCTACTAGAATACATTCTATATTTTAAAAGCATAGTCTTTTACTCAAGATTTAAGTTAATTCAGAACCCTAATGTTTCCATTGCAACAAAAAGTTTTCCTCTTTATTCAAAACCAAAAGAACTAATAACAAAGCAATAAACCAAAAGAATACAACATCAAATTATTTATGTAAAAACCAAAAAGAAAAGAGAATGTGTGCCCGCCCTAAAAATGATTCAATCCAACGAGTTAAAGGGCTATGCTGTAGTGTAGGACAAAAACCTATCCATGGTCTAATTGTACCATTTTTGAAATCGAAACCATGTCTACTAGTCTACAGTTATCCTTATCAGCTTGAGGAAGTAGAAGGAGCTCAGGTTGAGTGTCAATTCTAGAACTGGCCTTTCCTGAGGTATGATATCGTAATTCAAGCTCTGTTAGATAATTTCCCAGGATAGAATTAGTATATTCATTACCTTCTCCCAGCTTAGTGATAGTATGCTTCATGTAAGGTTCTCTCAAAATTTTAATCTGATTAGGGGTAGTCTTAAGAGGTAACCATAAATGAGACCAATCTGAAGCAAAATAACCCTTTAACCTGGTAGACCAATCTTGGTTAAGAATAATCCCATATCCACCGGTATGTCAGCCACCATAATGTCAATAAATTGACATATCTTGTTATTTGCAGATAAGCGAATGAGAACATTCTTTATTTCTCCCACTACTTTGACACCTGTTCTATCTAGTTGCACTACTTCCTAGGCTGTGGGCTCTGGATTCCCATTAATATTTTTGCAAACTTCAAGTGGCATAACATTTACCGATGACACAGAATTTACCAAACAATTATGCACATTATGATTCAGCATTTCTAGAGTCAAAAGAAAAGGCAGGGTTTTAGAATTTTCTTCCCAACTGCCTACTTCTCCTAGCTGATTTTTTGTGGGTACATCTTTTTTAATCTCCTTAATTTTTTCAGTTTTTCCTTCATCAACATCTACCCATCCTTCCACAGGTTTGACAGGCTCATTGACTGGCTCTGTTTCCTGGTCGGCAGTAGTGATTTTAGGTGTTTTATCTTCAACATTGGCATCTGCCTGTCTCTTGACATTCTCTTCCAATTTTTTAATCTTCGAAATTATTGCATTGTCTTTAATTGTTAGGTCCATATCTTTTGTTGCTGTTGGTGTGTATTCAGATTTAAGAGTGTTCTCTTCTATGTTGAAAAGCGAGACACCATCCCATAAGAACATGGTATCGTTATCTTGTTTCTCTATGGCCTTGTTATTCTTTTCTTCTTTACCATTGTCTTTAGTCAATTTAGAGTCCAGCAGCTGATTCATCACCAATGTCATTGAATTTAACCATTGAGGACACTTCTTTTCAGAATGAGGTTGTTAGTGAAAAGTGCAGAAATTATCTTCCCCCTACCTCTGTTATATTCATTGATGCCGAATTTGGTAGAGGGATCTTCAATTGGTTGCTATCCTCCCTTTTTTGGTAGTAGGGTTTGTAAGTTTTCTGAACTTCCCTTTCTTTCTCCAGATCTATTATTCGGTTGGATAGTTTCTAAATCATTTTCAGCATTCCCTCAAAATCATGTGATTGTTCCTCTTTAGATTTAGATAGCAATAAGGTTCTTCTCCTGATAGTTTTTTCCTTAGGTTTCTTGGGATAGTCTTCTATACTTTCCTTTTCAGCCTCTACCCTTTCTGCTTCTTCATAAGTCACTACCAACGTAGGTTGAGCTTTCATTTTGGCAAACATGGCCAGCTCAGGTCCTAGGGCTGAGGTATAATATTCAATTAAGACTTTGTCTGAGGGTTTGTCAGTTTCAGAAAAGTTCTTTAAGTATATTGAAAACCTTTGAGTAAAATGATGTACCTTGTCCTCTTTCTCTTTTTTTTAAAAACAAAGACCTTTCATTAGTGAGGCATGTGTCTTTTGGGCTGCATATTTTCTCCTGAAAATCCTTTTGAAAGTGTCCCAATCGGGAATAGAGTTTGCAGGAAAACTAAAATACCAGGATGCTACTACCCCTTTAATGGTATGCGGGAATAATCTACAAACAACATTCTCATACTCCCCATCCCTTATCCCTTATATTGCTAAATAGAAACTTTGGAAGTGGTCGTCTACAACAATATTTTCATTGGGATCAAACTTAGACATCAGCTTTTGAAAAGCTTGAGGTAGGTTATGAAGTGGAGGTGTTAGGTTCAAAGGTGATCTAGCTCTCCAACCTGGCAGTGGGTTGGGCTGATTCACATTTATACCAGCCATGAGCAAAGGGGAAAGAACAGGAGTTTGAGCAAAGAGCAACGTAAGGTGAAACCAAGCTTACTTGCCTCAAAGGTAGAACAAAGACGATGAGTCTACTTCTAGACGCTCTTTCAGGTTCTAAATACTTGGTTCAGGTCAAAAGATTTCAAATATATGTTGGTGGGGTAATCTTGGGAAAATAGGTTTCCACGGCCATCCATGCACTGGCGGCCCCCCTTCTAGTGCCAGAAAACTATTGAGGCATGGAAATTTGCAGGAAAAAACAACAAGGGATTCTCCCTAGTCAATGTTCCCAACTAGCTCGTGACTATTTGGTGTAGGGAATCCGTCCGGTTTGCGGTCCGGCTACCGTAGGTCAAGTAACAAAAACAAAGTTTTTACTGGTTGCGGCCCAGTCCACCATGTATATTTTTGTATTTTTTGACTTAAAGTATGATATGCACATGCCTAATTAACAATGCAGGGTGATAAAGGATGCAAGGAGTAGTCACAAAGTGATGCGCAGGTTCTTACCACTCATCTTAGAACTCACAAGCATCTAAATCACATATGCAAACATAAAGTAAAACTAACTATCTATCTATCCCCGGGGAGCCAAATTGTAACTTATTTATGAGTAATGTATATTGTGCAAGCATTATAAAGAGAAACTATAGATAGATGATATTCCTTCCTACAACACATGAATGATTAAAGATATTTAGACAATAAGATAGCCAATTGTTTATGAACAACATGCATTACCCATGGTGTTAATTTCATAGAATAAACCAGAAATCATTCAAACAAGAACATAGGCTCTAAGAGTTAGAACAATCTCACAGTTAATGGACAAAAAGCTGAAAAAACAAAATAGTTCATCTTTCCGCAATCCAAAACATAACATTTGAATGTCCCACCAATATTTCTCCGACAGGCAAACAATAATTCTTTATTGCAAAAAAAAGTAGTTCTTCTTACAATATCTCTTTACATGTCTAACTGGGAAAAATCCCTTTGTTCTTCTAAGTCTTCGATATTTATACAAAAAGGATGAGACTGTTGGGCTGCCCACAAATAACCCTTGGGCTTCCCTGCTCTTCGCCTCCCAAAATTACACTTTCATCAAATGTTTACAAAATCGTTACATATTACAAAAGTGAATGATCATTCACGAGGAGGGCCCTACTTGAGTATTCAGAAATTTCTTCCACGCTAAGGCCTCAGAGGTGATGCCTTCAAATGCACAAGGTACCAAAAAATGAATGTTTATTTGGAACTTCATAGCCTAGTTCTTGATGGCCTCAATTTTGGCCACACTCAAATGAAGCTAATCCTACAGTAGCTACACACTGATGGCGGAATGATCTACTTCACTCGTTAAGATCTAGATTTCGAGGGCTTTAATGTGCTGTATTTTTGCTTCCTCCTCTTGATACCTCTTCTACAAAATATCCACAAATGAGTTGTGGTCTGGAAAAACCTCTAGCCTCTGCTTAGCTTCTACTTGGCACCCGTTATAGGTAATCAGGAACCTTCTGAAGAATTATGTGCATGCTCCTTTAGTCTTTCTCACAGCCCTTTTGAATTCCTTGGCTGTGTTTATAGCAAACTCTAATAAGTTGTAATCCTGTTGAAGGGCCTGTCAATCTTTCGAGGGCAGCTCTGCAGGAGTTTTTTCATTATTTTCCAACCTTTTCGTTCTTGCTATCAGGACTTCCAGGACGTCCTAAGATCTATCAAAAATATAAGAGGAAGTTTCCAGAATTTCCTCTAATCGGCCGTCTATTTGCAAAACTTTGCATCTCTCTTCTTCTATGGTAGTCTGCAGCTGAAGCATCTTGGCCTTTTGTGCTAGCACATGTTCCTTAAAAGGTTGAAGGTTAACCTATTTCTCTTTTGATTCCTCTAAAGTGGTTGCTATAGAAGAGACCTGCTTTTGCAGTTTCATATCTTGTTCTTGAGCTTGCTTCTCATTTGCATGCAAGGTGGTTTTTTGCAGATCTAAGTCTTCTATCCTTCCCAGCAGTTGTTCCTTCTCTACCCTTAGCTCTTGATACTCTTGCTACACTCTCTCCATACACTCTTGTGTAGTTTCCATAGACCTCCTTTCTTCTTGGAGAACCTGCAGTTCATCCTTTGAAGACCTCATCTCTTTTTGCATCTCCTCATATTTTCTCTTCAGCTTACTATTTTATTCTCTCTCCTTTCTTAATGTCTCTTTCAGTTGAGAAGAATACTTCTTGGATTGCTCTAGATATGTCATTATTTTCTCTACATTATCCTCCGAAGCGTGGATCAATGCAGCTCCTGCTCTAATGGTGAATCTGGGATCTCGGTCTGTCCCATATACAACGGTTGTATCTGTTATTATCTTCCCGGATAGACCTCTTGTTTCGACCTTCTTTTCAGTTCTCTTCACTATCCTCTTTCTTTCCTTATCATAGAAGACAGTATTAAAATCATGGATTTCTTCCCCTATCTTCTGTTCAAAAGGAACCATAGACTGTCCAGGTACGCTGACAGCAGGTGCTTCTGGGTCCTGAACCTTGGGGTTCTCAATGTTCTGGGTCTGAATTCCAGCTATGTCAGAGGCTGACTGTTCTATCCCTGTCTGAGTCATCTTTATCCTCTCTGCTTCCTATTTCTGTGGCTCCTCATCAAGCTTTCTTTTCCTTTCTTCTTCTTCATTTCTCGCATCTTCTTCTACTTTTTTGGCTGCCTCTTGGGAAGCTCTTATTTTTATTCCTCTTCTCCATGAAGCCACCATGTAGCCTCTTGGGAAAACCTTTGGGCTTCTTCATTTCTTTTCCTGGATTCTTCATCAGCTTTTGCTTGTTCATCCTGCCCTTTCCCACCTTTGGTGGTGATATTCTTTTTGAACCTTTTCCTCAAGGCTGTTATGTTCAATGCACTACAGAAGATGGACTCTTCTCTGTCCCAATGGTGAGTGTATTCGAAATGGACATTGTTCTCTTTGTAGTGTTCAGCCACTTTGCTGTGGGAGTCATTTATGTGGAAGGGCATTTCACCCAAATGAAAGTTTTCCAATTCTTCGACAAACTCATCTGCTTTCTTTACTCTGGTAAACTTATAACTCCCTAACTTGAAAGGAAAAGGGGGATAGGAAGCCTTCTTATGTTCAAATAAAAATCTTCCGATGCCATCCAGGAAGACTTGCCTAACTGCTTCTTTATGAATGATGTAGTCTGTGGCATATGTGGGTAGTAGGGAGGGTTCTTTCGAGCCTCCAAACATTTTGAAGTAGAGCCCATCCTCAGTTAGATAATAATCTCCATATTATTCAATTACTTGCAATACCTCTTCTGACATGCAGTCACATTCTTTAAGGAAAATGAGCATATACAATGGCATGCTAAAATGTTCACAGGCCTCCCAGTAGTGACTATGATACTTATGAGCCCACAGTGGCTTGTATGCAGAGTAAACAGACATCCTCTCCCTATCCCAGATGCACCTTAGGTCGAGGAAAGGTTGATTTCACAGTATACAATCAACGAGTATGGAACTCATGTAAAAATATGACCTCTTTTGGGACACTCCTCTCAGGGCTGAGGCCATATAGGCTAAAACACTATTTGATACTATGTTGGCCCAGTTGAAAATGGTCTCCTGGGTTGCAAAATAAAAAATAATTGGCATCCACTCCAATTTGAAGCTCTTTCCATGAGCTCTTCCAAAAATGCTATTGAGCATTAAGGCAATGAACCTGTACGGGGCCCTTAAGCTTGTTGTGTCATACTCTCCCGTAGGCCTGGTTCTGAAATGTCTTCCAGGAAACAACATTCTTTTGAGTGTCTCAACAAGGTCCACTCTAATGTTTTTCAACCAATTGTCAGACAAAAATATTTGTGCTTCTGGAAGGTGGTAGGCCAGGGCTACATAGCCTGGGCTATAGATAGCATAGCCTTGTTTGTCAACATTCTCTAGGATCATAGTGGTTACATATGCTCAGGGTAGAATCCAACCAATCACTTCAGCGCATGGGAAGAGATCTGGTCTTGTGGTAATCTTCATCAGTGAAGATCTCTCTATATTGGTGTATATGCCTTCTTCCTCCAAGCCCATATCACGAACCTCTCGGGGCGTGATCAACCTGTATATCTCTCCCCACTGGTACTTAGGATCTCAACCAGATATGCACTTGGTGTCCTCATAGATGTACTCAATTTTGGTGATAACTTCCATGTCAGGACCCTCTTCGACCACAGGGGCCTTCTTCTTTTGTTGCTTCGACATTTTGAGTTCGAAATCTTCATGTCATATATGAAATTATAATCATTAGGCCATTTCTGGCTAAGTTGCAAACATTGAGACAACAATGTGGACTGTTTCACTTCATCTATGTTTAACATGATATAAATTAGTTAAATGAAGCAAATATGTGCAAGCTAACACTGTTGTCTAATACCAAAATAGTTCTATCAACAAATCTCGAGCGGGGAAATGAAATGTACATTAAAGTGAAGAAACCTTGGGCTCTTTGTGGACGCCATGATCATCGCACTGCGTTGGATAACAGGGGAACTTATGAAAGTTTTCAACGGTGTGTTTTCAGGAAGAAACATTGTCTATGCAATCTATGGTCCATATATCGCTATGCGGTGCTATATAAACCCCAACCATCTTGGGTTCGAAACCGACTGTGAACCAGGTCGCTTGAAATACCACGGCTTTGGTTTGAAGGATACGGGAAACACGAAAAAAGGGGGGGGAAACTAGTCCAAGCATCGCAGGGAGGCCATGGACGACCCTTCCTAAACAACCTATCATCAAACGGGGCAGACTGGTGCAGACAGCGCAACAACTGTCTACACCAATCTCCCCAACCACTAAGCACAGGGTCGAAATACATAAGGGCTGCGGACGAAAACAACCCTGTGGGACAAAAAACACCCCCACTGACAGTTACAATACAAACCCCTGACTATATAAGCATGTAAATAACGGGGTCAAGGGAAAATGACCGTAGAAAAACCCTAACCGTGTACCAAAATCAAAACGCTCAATAGAACAGAACAGGTAAGGCGAACAAGATCCTACCTAGTAGTGCTATGTGACCGGCAGGAAGAGGACTATCAAGCTTCCATGGTTGAGCCACCTGGAAACACGGGTACACCGACAACGGGGGACCGGGCAAGCTCGAGCGAACGACAGCACACAATAATGACAGTTCACGACAGTCCAAAACACAATAGAATAATAAAACTCGACCCCATATATACATATATGGACAAACATAAGCGGCGGGGAAAATATCGGACGACAGAAATAAAAGATCGAAGGTCGCAAGAATAATTCTTTCCGCAACGTCGAGTGGAAAAACCACTAAGATAACCGTCGAGACATCCGTATTGAAGCTTGCAATACTAACCGTCAGAGCGATAGAGGAAACAGGAGCCGCAACGACGGAATCATAAAGGACAAAAATTTCGCAATAGGAAAGGTCTAAATCGGAGGAGAAATTAACTAAAAGACCGGAAGGCTAGTGCTTTCTCCAGCCGCAGTGGTGGAAGCCCAAAACTTAAGGATCGGCAAAAACAACAAAGCGGGGTCTGAAAAGTCAAAGCGACAATCGAGGGACTTCATAGTCTGACATCCACAACTGTGGAGAATGAAGTAACAAGATGTTCCGACGCAAAACCAAAGGTCAGCTGATTAAGACAAACGAATCGAAGAAAAATGTCGAATCTAAAACTTCTTATTTGTCTGCAACGACGGGAGCGCAAGCAAATGAACTTCCGATTCAAACACACTGGAAACACATTCAAAGGAAATGATAAAGCTTAAAAAAATAGTGGATCATTTCAAGCATTAGAAAGGTCTCTCTGAAGAATCATTAGATCAAATCAAGTAAGAAAAGCGAACCGATATAAGCAAAAGGAGGGTCCCGAATTTTTTTTTGAATTTTGGAAAAATGTTGCAGCTGCAACAATTGGTGACTACTTGGTGAACCCCAGATTTCTGACTTAACAAAAGGCTGTCTAGATCAAAATTGAAATCTTCTAGATGTTTGTATTCCTAAGCTGGCCAACCCATACATTTAAATTATTTAGAAGCAGTTCATTCATTAGGAAAAGGTAACATTAGAAATATTTGCAAGTCTGAATAACTCTTTTGAGGCCTAATAAGTGAGATTTATTTT
Organism: Pseudotsuga menziesii; assembly: GCA_001517045.1. Taxonomy (NCBI): domain Eukaryota; kingdom Viridiplantae; phylum Streptophyta; class Pinopsida; order Pinales; family Pinaceae; genus Pseudotsuga; species Pseudotsuga menziesii. The sequence goes on from LPNX010395775.1 coordinate 400,564, forward strand.
ACCCATCCTTAGGTAGTTTCTAGCTTGGACACCATAGGATTCTAACATATAGTAAACAGCGCTATCCTTTTGTTCCTCATTCCCATGCCAACTGCACTTTTGTGCCATTTGAACTTTAGTTCTTTTGAGTCGTCCATCTGCCTTTCTTTCTAAATTTTATTCAGGCCTCTCTATCCATAGTGTCCTTTTGTGTGAGAGAAGAATTTACTTTTCATCTCACGAACGGAGAGGAACTTTCAGCAATTTGAAATTCATGCTTTTGATACTTTGCTTTGATATGTATTGTTTCTTTAAGGAGTTTTGACTCTTGATAGCTTTTAGCTTTTTTGAAATTATGGCATGGGATCATTTATATATGTTATATTGTTTACCTTGCTTCCTTTTCGTGGGTATTTCGCTATCACTCCCTTGGAAATTTTGATGTGAAATGGATGGAGCCTCGAAATAGTATTCCAGACCTCTTAATTCTAAGTAATTTACCAGGGTTTAAGTAAGACTTCAATGAATGCATGGCCAATTAGGAACACTGCTACTAGAAGACATTCTATATTTTAAAAGAAAACTCTTTTACTCAATATTTCAGTTAATTAAGAACCCTGATGTTTCCATTGCAACAAAAAGTTTGCCTCTTTATTCAAAACCAAAAGAACTGATAACAAAGCAATAAACCAAAAGAAAACAGTATCAAATTATTTATGTACAAAGCAAAAAGAAAAAATAATGTGTGCCCGCCCTAAAAATTCTTCAATCCAACGAGTTGAAGGGCTAGGCTGTAGTGTAGGCCAAAAACCTATCCATGGTCTAATTGTACCATTTTTGAAATCGAAACCATGTCTACTAGTCTATAGTTATCCTTATCAACACGAGGAAGTAGAAGGAGCTCAGGATGAGTGTCAATTCTAGAACTGGCCCTTCCTGAGGTATGATATCTTAATTCAAGCTCTGTTAGATAATTTCTGAGGACAGAATTAGTAGATTCATTACCTTCTCCCATCTTAGTGACAATATGCTTCATGTAAGGTTCTCTCAAAATTTTAATCTCATTAGGGGTACTCTTAAGAGGTAACCATAAATGAGACCAATCTGAAGCAAAATAACCCTTTAACCCGGAAGACCAATCTCGCTTAATAATAAGCCCATATCCATCTGGTATGTCAGCCACCATAATGTCAATAAATTGACATATCTTGTTATTTGCAGATAAGCGAATGAGAACATTCTTTATTTCTCCCAATACTTTGACACACGTTCTATCTAGTTGCACTACTTCCCAGGCTGTGGGATCTGGATGGCCATTAATATTTTTGCAAACTTCAAGTGGCATAACATTTACCGATGACCCAGAATCTACCAAGCAATTATGCACATTATGATTCAACATTTCTAGAGTCAAAAGAAAGGCGGGGTTTTAGCATTTTCTTCCCAACTGCCTTCTTCTCCCGGCTGATTTTTTGTGGGTACATATTTTTTAAGATCCTTAATTTTTTTAGTGTTTCCTTCATCAACATCTACCCATCCTTCCATAGGTTTGACAGGCTCATTGAATGGCTCTGTTTCTTGGTCGGTAGTAGTGATTTTAGGTGTTTTATCTTCAACATTGGCATCTGCCTGTCTCTTGACATTCTCTTGCAATTTTTTAATCTTCGAAATTATTGCATTGTTTTAATTGTAAGGTCCATATCTTTTGTTGTTGTTGGTGTGTATTTATATTTAAGAGTGTTCTCTTCTGTGTTGAAAAGTGAGACACCATCCCATAAGAACATGGTATCATTATCTTGTTTCTCTATGGCCTTGTTATTCTTTTCTTCTTTACCACTTTCTTTAGTCAATTTAGAGTCCAGCAGCTGATTCATCACCAATGTCATTGAATTTAACCATTGAGGACACTTCTTTTCAGAATGAGGTTGTTGGTGAAAAGTGCAGAAATTATCCCCCCTACCTCTGTTATATTCATTGATGTTGAATTTGGTGGAGGGATCTTCAATTGGTTGCTATCCTCCCTTTTTTGGTAGTAGGGTTTGTAAGTTTTATGAACTTCCCTTTCTTTCTCCAGATCTATTATTCAGTTGGATAGTTTCTGAATCATTTTCAGCATTCCCTCAAAATCATGTGATTGTTTCTCTTTAGATTTAGATAGCAATAAGGTTCTTCACCCGATATTTTTTTCCTCAGGTTGCTTGGGATAGTCTTCTATACTTTCCTTTTTAGCCTCTACCCTTTCTGCTTCTTCATAAGTCTCTACCAACATAGGTCGAGCTTTCATTTTGGAAAACATGGCCAGCTTAGGTCCTAGGGTTGAGGTATAATATTCAATTAAGACTTTGTCTGAGGGTCTGTCAGTTTCAGAAAAGTTCTTTAAGTATATTGAAAACCTTTGAGTAAAATGATGTACCTTCTCATCTTTCTCTTTTTTTTAAAAACCAAGACCTTTCATTAGTGAGGCATGTGTCTTTTGGGCTACGTATTTACTCCTGAAAATCCTTTCGAAAGTGTCCCAATCGGGAATAGAGTTTGCAGGAAAATTGAAATACCAGGATGCTGCTGCCCCTTTAAGGGTATGCGGGAATAATGTATAGACAACATCCTCATACTCCCCATCCATTATCCCTTCTATTGCTAAATAAAAACTTTGCAAGTGGTCATCTACAACAATCTTTTCATTGGGATCAAACTTAGGCAGCAGCTTTTCAAAAGCTTGAGGTAGGTTATGCAGTGGAGGTGTTAGGTTCAAAGGTGATCTAGCTCTCCAAGCCAGCAGTGGGATGGGCTGATTCACATTTATACCGACGATGAGAAAAGGGGAAAGAACAGGAGTTTGAGCAAAGAGCAACGTAAGGTGAAACCAAGCTTACTTGCTTCAAAGGTAGAACAAAGCCGGTGAGTCTACTTCTACACGCTCTTTCAGGTTCTAAATACTTGGGTCAGGTCAAAAGCTTTCAAATATCTGCTGGTGGGGTAATCTTGAGAAAATAGGTTTTCACGGCCAGCCATGCACTGGTGCCCCTCCTTCTAGCACCAGAAAACTATTGAGGCCTGGAAATTCGTAGGCAGTAACAGCAAGGGATTCTCCCTAGTCAACGTTCCCAACTAGCCCATGACTATTTGGTGTAGGGAATCCATCCGGTTTGCGATCCGGCTACTGTAGGTCAAGTAACAAAAACAAAGGTTTTACCGGTTGTGGCCCGGTCCACATTGTATATTTTTGTATTTTTTGGTTTAAAGTATGATATGCACATGGCTAATTAACAAGGTAGGGTGATAAAGGATGCAAGGAGTAGTCACAACATGATGCGCAGGTTCTTACCTCTCATCGTAGAACTCACAAGCATCTAAATCACATATGCAGCCATAAAGTAAAACTAACTATCTATCTATCCCTGGGGAGCCAAATTGTAACTTATTTATGAGTAATGTATATTGTGCAGGCATTATAAAGAGAAATTACAGATAGCTGATATTCCTTCCTACAACACATGAACGATTAAAGATATTTAGACGATCAGATAGCCAATTGTTTATGAACAACATGCATTACCCATGGTGGTAATTTCACAGAATAAACCAGAAATCATTCAAACAAGAACATAGGCTCTAAGAGTTAGAACGATCTCACAGTTAATGGACAAAAATCTAAAAAAATGAAATAGTTCATCTTTCCACAATCCAAAACATAACATTTGAATGTCCCACCAACCTTTCTCCAACAGGAAAACAATAATTCTTTATTGCAAAGAAAAGTAGTTCTTCTTACAATATCTCTTTACATGTCTAACTGGGAAAAAGCCCTTTGTTCTTCTAAGTCTTCGATATTTATACAAAAAGGATGAGACTATTGGGCTGCCCACAAATAACCCTTAGGCTTCCCAACACTTCACCTTCCAAAATTCCACGTTCATCAAATCTTTACAAAATCGTTACATATTACAAAAGTGAATGATCATTCACGAGGAGGGCCCTACTTGAGTATTCAGAAATTCCTGCCATGCTAAAGCCTCAGAGGCGATGCCTTCAAACACACAAGGTTCCAAAAAATGAATGTTTATTTCGAACATCACATCCTGGTTCTTGATGGCCTCAATTCTGGCTGCACTCAAACGAAGCTGATCCTCCAGTAGCTGCACACTTATGGTGGAATGATCTACTTCACTCCTCAAGATATGGTCATCGAGGGCTTTAATGTGGTTAATTTTTGCTTCCTCCTCTTGATACCTCTTCTACAAAATCTCCACAAATGAGTTGTGGTCTAGAAAAACCTCTAGCTTCTGCTGATCTTCTACTTGGCACCGTTTATAGGTAATCAGGAGCCTTCTGAAGAATTCTGTGCATGCTCCTTTAGTCTTTCTCACAACCCTTTTGAATTCCTCGGCTATGTTTATAGCAAACTCTAATAAGTTGTAATCCTGCTGAAGGGCCTATCGATCTTTTGAGGGCATCTCTACAGGAGTTTATTCATTATTTTCCAACCTTACCATTCTTACTGTTAGGACTTCTAGGATGTCCTGAGATCTATCAACAAAATAAGAGGAAGTTTCCAGAATTTCCTCTAATTGGCCATCTATTTGCAAACCTTTGCATCTCTCTTCTTCTATGGTAGTCTGCAACTGAAGAATCTTGGCCTTTTGTTCCAACACATGTTCCTTGAAAGGTTGGAGGTTAACCTACTGCTCTTTTTCTTCCTATAAAGTGGTTGTTAGAGAAGAGATCTGCTCTTGCAGTTTCATCTCTTGTTCTTGAGCTTACTTATCATTTGCCTCCAAGGTGGTTTTTTGCAACTCTACGTCTTCTATCCTTACCAGCAGCTGTTCCTTCTCCACCCTTAGCTCTTGATACTCTTGCTACACTCTCTCCAGACACTCTTGTGTAGTTTCCATAGACCTCCTTTCTACTTGGAGAACTTGCAATTAATCCTTTAAAGACCTCATCTCTTTTTGCATGTCCTCATATTTTCTCTTCAGCTTACTGTTTTCTTCTCTCTCCTTTATTAATGTGTCTTTCAGCTGAGAAGAAAACTTCTTGGATTACTCTAGATCTGTCATTATTTTGTCTACATTATCCTCCAAAGTGTGGATCAATGCAGCTTCTGCTCTAATGGTGAATCTGGGATCTCGATCTGTCCCATATACAACGGTTGTATCCGTTATCATCTTCCTGGATAGACCTCCTGTTTCAACCTTCTTTTCAGTTCTCTTCACTATCCTCTTTCTTTCCTTGTCATAGAAGAAAATACTAAAATCAGCGATTTCTTCCCCTATATTCTATTCAAAAGGGACCAGCTTAAGTGTGGGGACCATAGACTGTCCAGGTGCACTGACAGTAGGTGCTTCTGGGTCCTGAACCTCAGGGTTATCAATTTTTTGTGTCTGAATGCCAGCTATGTGAGAGGCTGACTATTCTGTCACTGTCTGAGTCAGCTTTATCCTCTCTGCTTCCTATTTCTGTAGCTCCTCATCAAGCTTTCTTTTCCTTTCTTCTTCTTCATTTCTCGCATCTTCTTCTGCTTTTTTGGCTGCCTCTTGGGAAGCTCTTCTTTTTTCTTCCTTTTCTCCATGAAGCCACCCTGCAGCCTCTTGGGCCATCCTTTGGTCTTGTTCATTTCTTTTCCTGGCTTCTTCATCGGATTTCGCTTGTTCATCATGCCCTTTCCCACCTTTGGTGGTGATCATATTTTTGAACCTTTTCCTCAAGGCTGTTATGTTCAATGCACTACGGAAGATGGACTCTTCTCTGTCCCAATGGTGAGTGTATTCGAAATGGAAGTTGTTCTCTTTACAGTGTTCAGCCACTTTGTTGTGGGAGTCATTTCTGTGGAAGGGCATTTCACAAAAATGAAAATTTTCCAATTCTTCCACAAACTCATCTGCTTTCTTTACTCTGGTAAACTTATAACTCCCTAACTTGAAAGGAAAAAGGGGATAGGTAGCCTTCTTATGTCCAAATAAAAAGCTTCCGATGCCATCCAGGAAGACTTGCCTAACTGCTTCTTTATGAATGATGTAGTCTATGGCATATTTGGGTAGTAGGGAGGGTTCTCTCGAGCCTCCAAACATTCTGAAGTAGAGCCCATCCTCATTTAGATAATAATATCCATATTCTTCAATTACCTACAATGCCTCTTTTGACATGCAGTCACATTCTTTCAGGAAAATGAGCATATACAATGGCATGATAAAATGTTCACAGACCTCCTGGTAGTGACTGTCATACTTATGAGCCCACAATGGCTTGTACGAAGAGTAAACATGCATCCTCTCCCTATCCCAGATGCACCTTAGTCCAGGGAAATGTTGATTTCACAATATACAATCAACGAGTATGGAACTCATGTAAAACTCTGACCTCTTTTGGGACACTCCTCCAAGCGCTGAGGCCAAATAGGAAGAAAGACTATTTGATACTATGTTGGCCCAGTTGAAAATGGTGCCCTGGGTTGCAACATAAAAAATAATTGGCATCCAATCCAATTTGAAGCTCTTGCCATGAGCTCTTCCAAAAATCCTATTGAGCATTAAGGAAATGAACCTGTACGGGGCCCTTAAGCTTGCTATGTCATACTCTCCCGTAGGCCTGGTTCTAAAATGTCTTCCAGGAAACAACATTCTTTTGAGGGTCTCAACAAGGTCCATTTTGATGTTTTTCAACCAATCGTCAGACAAAAATATTTGTTCTTATGGCAAGTGGTAGGCCAGGGCTACATATCCTGGGCTATAGGAAGCACATCCTTGTTTATCAACATTCTCGAAGATCATAGTGGTTACATCTGCCCGGGGTAGAATCCAACCAATCACTTCAGAGCATGGGAAGAGCTCTGGTCTTGTGGCAATCTTCATCAGTGAAGATCTCTCTATATTGGCGTATATGCCTACTTCCTCCAAGCCCATATCAGGAACCTCTTGGCGCATGATCAACCTGTATATCTCTCCCCACTGGTACTCAGGCTCTACACCAAATACGCACTTGGTGTCCTCATAGATGTATTCATTTTTGGTGATAACTTCCACGTCGGGATCCTCTTTGACCACAGGGGCCTTCTTCTTTTGTCACTTCGACATTTTGAGTTCGGAATCTTCCTTTCATATATGAAATTATAAGCATTAGGCCATTCCTGGTTAAGTTGCAAACATTGAGACAACAATGTGCAGTGTTTCACTTCATCTATGTTTAACGTGATAGCAATTAGTTAAATGAAGCAAATATGTGCAAGCTAACACCGATGTCTAATACCAAAACAGTTCTATCAACAAATCTCAAGTGGGGAAACAAAATCTACATTAAAGTGAAGAAACTTTGGGCTCTCTGTGGAAGCCATGATCATCGCATTGCGTTGGATAATAGGGGAACTTATGCAAGTTTTCAATGGTGTGCTTTCAGGAAGAAACACTATCTGTGCAATCTATGGTCCATATATCACTGTGCGGTGCTATATAACCCCCAACCGGCTCGGGTTTGAAACCGACCGCGAACCGGGTCGCTTGAAACAACGCATCTTTGGTTTGGAGGATACGGGAAACACAAAAAAAGGGGGGGGGGGAACCAGTCCAAGCATCGCAGGGAGGCCATGAACTACCCTTCCTAAATAGCCTATCATCAAACGGGGTATACTGGTGCGGACAACGCAACAGCTGTCTGTACCAATCTCCTGAACCACTAAGCGCAGGGTCGAAATACATAATGGATGCGGAGGGAAACTACCCTGTGGGCCAAAAAACACCCCCAATAATAGTTACGATACAAGCCCCCCATTATATAAGCATGTAAATAACGGGGTTAAGGGAAAATGGCCATAGAAAAACCCTAACCATGAACCAAAATCAAAATGCTCAATAGAACGAAACGAGTAAGGTGAACAAGATCCTACCCTGTAGTGCTGTGCGATCGACGGGAAGAGGACTGTCAAGCTTCCATGGTTGAGCCACCTGGAAACATGGGTACACCAACAACGGGGGACCGGGTGAGCTCGAGCGAACGACAACACATGATAATGATAGTTCATGATAGTCCAAAAAGAAATAGAATAATAAAACTCGACCCCATATATACATATATGGACAAACATAAGCGGCGGGGAAAATATCGGACTGCAGAAATAAAAGATCGAAGGTCACAAGAATAATTCCTTCACAAACGTCGGGGGGAAAAACCACTAAGCTAACCGTCGAGACATCCGCATCGGATCTCGCAAGACTAATCGTCGGAGTGATAGCGGAAACAGGAGCCGCAATGGCGGAATCATAAAGGACAAACATCCCACAATAGGCAAGGTCTAAATCAGAGGAGAAATCAACTAAAAGACTAGAAGGCTAGTGCTTTTTGCAGCCACCACGACGAAATCCCAAAAATTAAGGATCAACGAAAACAACAATGCGGGGTCCGAAAAGTCAAAGCCACAATCGAGGGAATTCATAGACTGATGTTTGTAACTACGGAGAATGAAGTAACAAGATGTTCCAATGTGAAACCAAAGGTCAGCTGATTAAGACAAGTGCATCGGAGAAAAATGTCGAACCTAAAACTTGTTATTTCTCCCCAATGGCGAGAGCGCAAGCAAATGAACTTCCGATTCAAACACATTGGAAACGCATTCAATGGCAATGATAAAGCTTAAACAAACAGTGGATCATTTCAAGCATTAGAAAGGTCTCTCTGAAAAATCATTAGATCAAATCAAGTAAGAAAATCAAACCGATATAAGCAAAAGGAGGGTCCTGAATTTTTTTTTGAATTTTGGGAAAATGTTGCAGCTGCAATAGTTTTCTAGTGACTACTCTTGGGCACTTCAAGAGAATACTACTGAGAATGTGTTATACCAATTTGTCTCTTCAACAACTTGTATATATTTTCCTTAGTCTTTTGTTCAATTCGATCAAATTTTTGGGGATGAGCGTCAAGAAAATATGGCCCTCTCAACATTCCCGAATACACCATGTTTCTTTGCAATTGAAGAGCATATAGGGTCTTATACCATGCCTTGCGAAGTTAGCGCTGTAAACGTTTTACACATAAATGCAAGGTTAACCGAGACTCAATAATAAAAACTGCTTAAGGTCATTAAAAGAAAATATAGAGCATTTGCATGGGAATACATTGATATGAAGAGTAAACACCCTGAGACTTGTATTCACCATATTTAAATGGATGCTAGTATATCCCCTATAAGGAAACCTCAAAGGAAGATGAACCCTAATTTGAAGGGCATAGTTAAAGAAGAGTTACAAAAACTCCTTAATGTTGGTTTCATCTACCCAATTTTAGATAGCAAATGGGTATCTCCTCTAGTTGTAGTCCCAAAGAAAGTTACAGGGAAATGGCATATTTTTGTTGACTTCTGAGAACTGAATAAAGCCATGCTTAAGGACTACTTTCGTTTTCCCTTCATTGACCAAGTGCTAGATACCTTGTCCGACAAACACTATTTTTATTTTATCAACAAATATAGTGGATACAATCATATTTTGATAGAACCTAAGGATCAGGATAAGACCACTTTTACATTCCCTTGGGGGACATATGCCTATAGAGTTTTTCCATTTGGCTTATGTAATGCACCTGCTACTTTTTAGTGTGCAGTTTTAGGAATTTTTGCTGATTTTATACACGACTGTGTAGAGGTGTACATGGATGTTTTTAAAGCCTATGGTAATACCTTTCAAGAAGCTCTTGATAATCCTAAAAAGGTCTTGATCTGATGTCAAGAAACAAATCTATCCCTTAGTCATGAAAAATGTAAAATGCTATTAACAAAATGCATAGTTTTGGGGCATCATGTTTCCTCACAAGGGATCAAGAGTGACCCTGCTAAGATAGAAGTAATTGTTGGTCTCCCCTCTCCAAAAAATCAAAAGGAAGTAAGAAGCTTTCTTGGTCATGCGGGTTACTACCGTTGTTTTATTGAAAATTTCACTAAAATTGTTGCACCACTTTTTAAAATACTTATGAAGGATATAGAGTTCCAATGGGATGAATCATGCCAAAGTGATTTTGAGTTCTTAAAAGATAAACTATTAGTGGCACCAATACTTAAGGTTCTCAATTGGTCCCTTCCTTTTCATATATCCACTGATGCTTTTGACATAGTCATAGGAGGATTTCTTTGTCAAAAAGAAGGCGAAGCATCTTATGCTATATATTTTATTAGCAAAAATATGACGCCTGCCAAACTAAATTACACTATTATTGAGAAGGAGTTTCTGGCAGTAGTCTACTCTATTAATAAGTTTCACCATTATATCATAGGATATGAATTTTTTGTGCATACAGACCATTTTGTCATCAATTTTTTTATGAATAAGTCAATTACGAATGGTAGGGTGACCCGATGGCTTCTTCTATTGCAAGAATTTAATATCACTGTCGTTGATCGACCAGGTAGAGAAAATTTGGTAGCAGATTCTCTCTCTCGTATTCAACATGATAATGGTTCTAAACCACTTGATGGTACTTTCCCTAATAAACATCTACTTTCTGTTTCTGTTCAAACGCCTTAGTTTGTAGAAACTACTAATTATTTGGGAGCAGGGAAGTTACCAAATCATTTGTCTCCTCATGAGAAATGTCGAATTGTCATCCAGAGTTCTAGTTACTCTTGGGTTGATAATGACCTTTTCCATACCGACCCATATCTTATTATTAGACGATGTGTACTGGAGAATGAGATGACGTAAATCCTCCGTGCATGCCATGATGGGCCATATGGAGGACACTTTTCCGACAACTGAACAACATACAAAGTGTTCCATTCTGGTTATTACTGGCTAAGCATTTTTAAGGATGCTTTCATATATGTTAGAGGATGTGATAGTTTCCCAAGAATGGGTATACCTACGTCATTGGAAGAGATGCCTTTACAACCTCGAGGGATCTTGATTTTGTAGGACCAATATCTCCTATGTACTACAAGAAGAAATACATCATGGTTTTCACAAATTATGTCACCAATTGGGCAGAAGCTAAAGCTTTGTTCCGAACTATTGAAAAATATGTGGTAGAATTTATATGAAGAGATATTCACTTGATTTGGCGTGCGTAGAGAAATTGTCACTAACCAAGGTTCTCAATTCACCTCTAAATTAATGAAAGAACTTACCACAAAATATAGTATACGACATTTCAAATCCTCACCTTACCATCCACAAGCCAATGGCAAGGTATAATAAACCAATAAGGTATTGGAATCTATATTAACCAAAACTATTCAGCTACATCATAAAGATTGGGCATATAGACTCCCAGAGGCTTTGTGGGCCTATAGAACAACCTGGAGAAACACTACTGGACATACACCCCATGAGTTAGTATATGGGAAACAAGTCCTTTTACCTATTGAATTCCAAGTTAAGACTTTTCATATGGCTGTACAATTACGTATGGATTTAGAAGAGGCACAAAAACAATGAATCTTCTAGATTAAGGAATTAGATGAGATTAGGAAAGATGCACTCCAAAGGACGATGTTAATACAAAATCAATGAAGGAAATGGAATGATAAATTGATTAAGAAAAAGCAGTTAAATACCATAGATTAGGCATTGCTATTCGACTCAAGGTATACAAATTTCAAAGAAAAATTAACTACCCATTGGATGGGTCCATATGAGGTAGTTACAGCCTTCGATAATGGGTTAGTAGAAATTAATACAATTGATGATTCAAAAAATTCCTTTGTCGTAAATGGACACAGACTTAGACTTTATCATCAACCAATCTCTAGACAAGATTTCATGAAGAATGTCTTACAACAAAAGGAGATGGAGCTGGTTGAAGAGGAAGCCATTCCTCCTCCTCCTTATTATTAAACTATTTTTGTGTTGTTTTTTATGTACATATGTAAATATATGATAAGTTGACTACATTTATGTACGGAATTTGGTTGTATAATCATATTATGGAATTTTGTTAAATAAAATAGGAAGGCTCTTTACCTTTATCTAAAATTTGATAAATTTTATATGACTTTTTCTTGATGCATATGTTTTTGTTGCAAATAAAATTTGAACCATCTAACAAGTGGTTTTGCAGTTTGATTATAAGTACCTTGTTTCTTTAACCAACCCATGAAATGTTTCCTAAAAAGGGAAGTTCTATAAGAACTCATAATTCAGCCTAATTGTTTTTTTTCAAATAAGGAGTTATAATGAAATTAAAATATTCGCTATATTCTTTATACCCACTTTATTTGATGATTCCTTATGATTTTATGGTGATTGATTAAGATATGTATATTTAAGACTTATCATTAAAACAATTGCTTCAGACCTATTTTAATCATCTTGTGATTGAAAGTTCTATTTTACACCTAAGGACTACTCGTTGATCCTGTACTCATTATCAAAGCTTGTCTCTTAAGGATTTTTGAGAAAATTCATGAATAAGTGAAATTCCTGCTTGTGGGGAACATTACTTCTTTCTTATGAGGAAGATAGACTGAGTAGTCCAAGAACAAATTTAATTTATTATCTTTTAACATGATTTATAATTTAGGCCGTTATAAATTTTTCTTTACTTATAATGTTCACGTTCAAAAATCTGAATTATGTGTTTAGCAGGATTAACTCGCTCTATGTACCAACCGAATTCCACATGTTAAAAAAAATACCTTTATACGAAGAAAAATGACAAGAGTACTGAACTGGCTTGCTGGCAGTGGGTCCATGCTAAGTAATATCTTCAAACAAGGAAGCCTGGTAAGTGCAAGTAAACCTGTCAGGGTACTAAATAGGCTCGCTGGAGGCGCGACTATGCTTACATGGTACCTAGATAAACCCGTCGGGGTACTGAACAAGCCTGCTGGCAGCGGGGCAATATCGGGTAAAAGAGGTATGGTTAATGCATTACTATGCACATGGTTCATAATAAACAAACAAAGAATAAACATGACAATACATGTTTCATCCAATTCCTCCTCATGTCATTTGAGAATAGTTGTAAGTTGGACTTGGGACTCTATCATCTACTTCAATAATATCTAGGATATAATTATTCTAGAAATGGGACTCATATCTATAGAAATCTCATGAACTCTAGGGTGAACTTAAAATATTCTTTGGATGACAAGATATCCTTAAAATGAGGCATGGATGACTTGTTTATCCTATGTCATTTTTCACATCAATTATACTCTCGTTATTTGTATGATGTTCTTAAGCAATGTTATTCTTGATGGAAATACATATTTGAATTGTCTCCATTTACTAGTTAGTATTTCCTTTTCTTACTAAAATACTAGCTCAGCATCTTTAGAAATATTTGTTATATTATTTGGAACTCAATCATATTTTATTGATGGCTTAAGGACATGCCATATTTTTGGTTTAGGGTAAGATTAGAACTGTTTTTACTTTTTCAATGTTTATAGAAAGTTTCAATTATTTCTGACAAAAGTGTAGATGTTTTTAGGATAATGCAATTAACAGAAGACCATTTTAAACCATGAGGGACAATGCAATAAAGGTTTAATAAAACTAGTTTACATCATCATATTGCGTTCTTACAACCTAGAAATTTTACTGCATAATTAGCAGTTGTAAGATTCAGTAACGTGTATATTTTTACAGAAAATCCATATGAAGGATCATATGAAGGGTCGAACGCTGGTCCGAATGAAATGTCAAATGACTATCCGAATGAAAAACATGATATTATAGCACCAATGGTTAAATATGTTAAGGTGTTAGCTTATTTTTGTTTTTGGGTAAAAATTTAAATTAGTTGAACCGTACCCATAACTATTAATTCACATCCACATGCTTACAACAGCATTATGAATTCATTAGGACTAATTTCGACCTATTATTTTGATTACGATTTCGGCATAATATGATCTCGTTTAAACTCTATATGGATGTGATATTATTGTAGGATATTTTCAATCATCATTACACTATCATTACCTTTATCCTCTTACCCGATTACACATGGAAATCATCAAGTGATCTATCATCTCGTTAATTCGGGTTATTATGATTTTGAATGTGTTTTATGGAATTGTATTAAGTGATGTATTCAACTTGTCCAAATTTTACTTTGGACATGCTTGAATTTATGAAAAACCTATGAATTCATTAACGCAGATGTCCTTTTGATGACACATGATTCAATATTTTCCATGATAGCATGATCGTTTAAGCATGCCAAGTCTCTACCTGTGATTGTTCAATCACTCAAATCGATCATGTTTTAAACTGATGGCCTTGTGTATTCCGTTCCATTCTATCACCCTCACTTACCTTCGTCGCTACATAGAAATTTTGTCACCATTTTCTTGTATCCTTTGCAAAACTTGCATCTTCACCTCTATTTGAATAATGGCTAACCATCTTGATCCCGAAATCTATCAAGATTTGTTCCAGATGCTGGAATTTCAAGAATGCAGAGAGATTTTCTTTCGAGCAGGATGGAATCCATTTCTCCATCTTTTGCAGGGGTATGATGACGAGATTTCACTGATTTTTGCAAAAGGATTTGATGGTAAAATGGCTAGGTTTGGTCATCTCCTTTTTCCAGTAACTGAAGAGGCCATTGCAATCATGACTAAGCTCCCAAGAGAAGGCACTCATTGGAATAAAAATTTGCTTCTCCCTCAGTCGACCTATGATTTTTCTCTTAAGCCGGGTTACCAGCATGTTGCAGGTACTAAAGGATTTCACCGAGAATTGATTAAGTCAGAATACCTCGACCCTCTGATCATCATCAACCTCCTTATAACCTACGAGGGTAAGTTTAGTGTGTTCAAATATTGTCATCTTCGCTTACTAGCACATTTCGTTAATGAGTAGTTTCTCAATTTTCCATTTTATTTCCCCAAAATCTTAGAGAAAATGTCAAGTCAAGTTAGGAATAATACATTCAATCCTAGGGGTAGTTTGTGTCACCACATCTTGACTATGATCCTTATCTTGCATTAGCTCAAAGAGAGGAATTAGAATTGGGATAATTTCATGTTTAAAGTCCTCAGCCCTCACCTAAATGTTTGAAAATGCCCTAGGAATTCCCATAACTGTGACTCCTATCAAACCCCTTCCACAGAGAATAAAAGACCTAAAATTGTGCACATTGACGAATATTCACTAGAGGCAAGTTCCCCTTCCTATTCACCGACCCCTGTCAAACTCGTGTCTGCTGAATTTTTACCTTTTTCGTGAGTTTGCACCAGGAACCAGAAGTTGAAGTCTGTCGAGTCCACTGTTCAGCCCATCGTCCAGACCATGGTTCAGCCCATTTTTTAGACCGGTCATCCAGATAGTATGGCCAAAGTGGATAAACCCATCACTAATTCACCTTTTTTCACATTGGTGAGTGTCTCAGCCAAATTGGTCAAAGATGTTGCTTGTGAGACTGTCCCTACACATGCTCATGGCATGAGTCCTGAAAGACAAATATCCTCTGTTGACCTTGAGACACCATCCAGGGAATTGAGTCCTCCTTGAGACTCCAAGCATCCCATAGACCCAACCACTCCTCATCAGCCGACAGTAGACCAACTAACTCAATATTTGGAATGATCAACAAGTCAAAATGAAGAACACAACAAGATAATTGCATATCTTCTACAAGAGAATAAGGAGTTGTGTATTCAAGTTAAGACCGTTGAGGACCTTAACAAGGCCATTACTTATTCACATGACTCTCAATAGCACAGGAACGCCGTTCTAAAAGCATAAGCTATAAAATTGAAATTTAAGTCCACTGTTTCATCGGCTAAGTCAAAGGCAGCTGCTGATGCATCTCTTCCTTCTTCCTAAACTCCATTTTTTTTGCTCAGTGGGTCCTGACATCTCTCCAATTTGGGGGAGTGTTGATCCTAGTTTTTTCACTATTATTAGCTTGTAATTTACTCTTTTGGCATCTATTTTTCCAGCTTTTTGACATATTTCTTCTCATACATCTTATCATTCATCGCCAGGTATGAAGGCATTTGGAATTTATGCAAGTCTTGGGTTACTTTTACTATTTCATGATTTTACTAAGCAATTCTGAGATATTTGGAAATATGTCTCATATATGAATTTTTTTTGTATATCATAGTATTTAAATGAGCCAACATTGGACACACATTCATGCTAGATACACGTAGAGCATATCTAGCTCGCCATTCAGCCTCCCGATTAGCCGCGCGTTGTTAGTTGGCATATTCCCAAATGATTAAAGCGCAAAAAAGTATTTAGTTGTTTTGTTTTCCATGCGTTTGATGTTACGATGGTCATTTCTCTAATAAGAATTTCCATCCTTCTTTCTCCATTCGAAACCACAATCCAAGTCCACATTAATGAGAATCTATACATTGTAGCATGTGCGAGAAGAACCGATGTGCAAGAGAGAAGGAGGAGGAATATGCATTGTCATATGGTTGTTTGTTCACCATAAAGGTTGACTATTTTAGTAGTGGTATATCACTAAAAGGGTCGAACCGCTCATCCTTGTAAAAATTATATATAGTCTCCTCCAAGCAAAAGCAGAGTTAGTTAGCTAGTTTTGTAAATCTGTTAGTTGACATTAGAGAAGAAGCTCTATAAAAAATCTATTGTGAATGTTAATATAAGTTATATTTTTAATACGTATACATGTCCCTATTCTTGTGACCGATTGATTGAAGTGCCACCCTGATTACTGAGAGGGCCCCGCAACAACTAGTGGTCTCCATTTCTGTATATGTTCTTGTTGTCTCCTTTCTCGCAGATAAGTAGTTTCTATTTCTGTTTTGTTTATGCAAATTGGTTTCTTGTCAGTTGATATTGTTCATTTTCTTGTTTCCTGTAGCATATGTTTTATTATGAGTAATGATGTGCCGCTAGTATAATTTATATTTCTTGAATTAAGGTAATCGATCGCACGTGTAGTTTATTTCTAGTTTTCCTTTTAGCTCTGCTTGCAGTTTCTCTTTCAGCTTAATATCAAATGTTATGTTTTTAATTAAAGAGAATTTAGTTTATTTAGTATCTTAGGTTTAGTTTGTAGTTATAATTAGTTCTGTCAATTCTTATTTAGCTCTAGACTAGTTTCAGTTATATTCCAGTTTGTTTCATTTCATAATCAGGAATAGTCTCTTTACAACCATAGACTAGTATGAGTAATATCTTTGTTATTTCAATTATTAGCTAGGTTCAATTACTGTCCTTTATGCATCTTATTCTCATATGCACAAAATCAGCTGATATTTGGATCATCTAGGCCATTTATTTCCTAATTTTCATTGTTTTCCTCAAACAAGGTGTCATTCGACCATTCGATCAGACTGTCGTTCAGCCCTTCATTCAGCCTTTAATATTTCCCATTCTATTTTAAGCCCATTTAAAGTTCTATTTCTTTGGATTTTGAATTATGTTCTATTTTAAAATTAGACAATGGGTGTATCTATAATTAAGACTTTAGTCTAAATCATTTAAAGTATCTATCAAGTTCAATCCCTATGTATCACCTCCTTTTACTTTAATACGTTTTGAATTGTGTCTTGTTCAATGTCTTATGTTTCTGATTTCTTCATTCATTACTATTGTAACGTTTGGTAATTCTATCTCTAGTTTAGTTTAATTTATCTTTTTGTATATTGATTTTAGGGTTATACATGTTAATTTCTAGAGAATCAAAGTGGTACTTTGTAAATTGATCGTAGCATAGGACCCATTTCCTTCACTGTGTGGTTACTAAAAATATTTGGAGGGTAGGATTTAGAGGAGCTTTCTTTATTAAGTTTTCTACTTGTTTCTAAGTCATATTTTCCTCACACGTGTTTCATATAAGAGTAGTATACCATTAACTTTCAAGAAATTACTAAAAGAGTTTTGTTTCTTAATTAATATATTAGTTGTTCTTAATATATTTTTCGTTAAAGTCATTTTCTTATGGAATAAATCAAAATGTTTAGTATCACCTGTAATTGGATACTACTTAGTTTGCATATATTTGTAGAAGTTAAGTTAGATGTAATCCCATTCAATTTATTTATTTCTTTCCAAAGCAATTTTTATACACCTCATTCTCCAGTACTGATAACCATGAATGCATATCCTCGAAACAATCAAGGAGAGTGTGGCTTGATAAATTGGTTCAATCACTGTATATTTGTCAAACTGATGTATAGTTTAGTTATTGGGTTTCTTAGATTAATTAAATAGTCATAATATTGTATCGAATAACATAATTAATAAAGTACACTGTAAAGGAGTATTTTAATTTCTTAGAATAGTGTTATTCATAAAATACATAGTTTATGGTTGAGAGAGTAGAGTAGTATAGCTCTTGCTCTAATCTAGTAAACTTGTCCTAGACTAGTTACCTCACTAGTTGAATTTCTAGAGTTTGACTCGTTTTTCATTTTGAAATATCTTTGGATCTTTTCTTTATTAAAATATTTCCATGACACCTTAGGAGCCCTTCTACCTTCGCATATATTTTGTATCGGCTCTAAGATTACAAACCTAGGTTGATAATTAAATATTCGGTGGATTAATTGAGACAATATAACACCTAACAAACATCTTATTTTCATCGTCATTGTTTGGATTTGATTATTGTTTTCCTATCAAAACTTATTTTTTTGTATCTTGGAGTCTTCATTTTGTGTATCATATCTTTGGAATTTATGTCATATGATTTGAATCCCCTATTTAATGGCAATTTTTGATGAAAACAAAATTGAATAAAATGGAACAAGACTTTGAAGTTTGAAGCCCTTCCCTTTATCTATGTGCTATGATTCCAATAGAGAATCATATGCATGAGAAGTCATGATGTTTAGTTACATTGATTCAAATACCTTACTCCTTCTCCTTTGGAAATGATTTAGTCTTAAAAATCTTGATGGTATGAGCATTTGCAAACAAATTCCACTTTCTATGGCCTTTCAATTTTCTTACGATAATCATAGTTTTAAAGATTGAAGGATACATTTTTTTAGGTAACAAGAAGAGGTTGAAACAGGTTCCTTTGTAAATTATTCAGTCTTAAGAAGCTTGATGGTATGAGCATTTCCAAAACAATCCACCTTCTATGCTCTTTCAATTTTCTTACCACAATCATAGTTTTAAAGCTTGAAGGATACATTTTTCTAGGATAGGAAGAGGTTGAAGCAAGGGAAAATGTTTTTGAACAAGAAAAACAATTTAGAAGGATATTAATGTTGGTTATGTTAAATGGAAACTAATCGAATTAGTTTATTGTATTTTTCTCATTATGGATGTTTACGGGAAGTTTCTCATAATCGTCATAACCAGCAATGGTTTACTCATGTAACTAAATTCATGAAGTATATAGTGCATGGTTGGGATGCACAGTGTAGAGAGTTGTCTGTGAGGTTGAGACCATCTTGTAATCTCTCTTTCTCTATTAATGAGCTTCAATACTTTCCCGTGGACGTTTTCCCATGTTGGGGTTTTAACACATGAAATGATGGTGTTCTAAATGTTGTTATTAATTGTCTGATTATCTGAATGTGTCTCTTGAATTTAACGAGTGGTATCAGAGCTATTGGATAAGATAAAAAGATTTAGCTCGTTGCTATAAGAGACCACATGCTGGAGGACCAGACGTTTAGATTTAAGAACAAGCCTGGACGTTGAAGAGTCAGCGTATGAGAATAAGACCACCCACAAAAAAAAAATACTAGCATTACAAATCCAGTGAATGAATATTGCAGTGCAATCATGAGCCTGCATCTTGTCCAACTGTTGAGCGTGGAGGTGATAGCCTGCATACTGTCATACTGTTGAGTGTTGATGTGACAGCCTACATCTTGTCCAACTGATGAGTGTGGAGGTGACAACCTGCATCTTGTCAGATTGTTGGCAGACATGGAGGAGTGCGGGTGGAAGGGTCTAGAGACTTTTGTGCTAAAGATCCTGCATTAAATATTGTTGGCAGACATGGACAAGTGTGGGTGGAAGGGTCTAGAGACCATTGTGTTAAACAGCCTACTTTAAGAGCCTCACATTGAATTGTGAAAAAAAAAAATCCACCTTGGATTGTGGAAGGGTACGGGAAGCCTGAAGAAACTGAGCCTGCTGGAGCCATATGATGGAAGCCGTATGGAGATAAGACAATAATAATAAAAATACTTTGATTTTTTTTTTTTTTGTTATTATTGGAAGTATTTGGAATATATATATTTATATATTTTTGGAAGGCTGAAATTGGATGTTTTGGAATAATATACAAGTTTGGATAGATACATTTATTTCCAATATATGAAAAAAAGGGGAATAACTAGCAGTGATATATATATAATTTAAAGGTTGAAAAGTTTAAATTATATATATAAGACATTCAAGCCAGTAATTACAATTTGGAGAATATAGTATTGGAGTGTTGTTTGGGGTGAAAATAATTTAAAAGCTTGAAATTGAAAAGTTTAAATTATTTTTCAAAGATGTATAACACGAAGTTTGAGATTGAAAAATTTAATGATAAAAACAATTTTTAACTTTGGAAGTTAAAGATGCGAGATTTATTAGTTCAACAGGGGTTACACAGAGCTTTAGACAGGAAAAGGAAAAAACCTCTCACCATAACAGATGATGAATGGGAGGATCTAGATGCCAAAGTGTTAAGCACAATCCGTTTCTATCTTGCGGATGATGTGTTATTTAACATTATTAGAGAAACATTAGCAACAAGCTTGTGGAACAAACTAGAAAGTCTGTATATGACTAAATCAGTAACAAATAGAATTTACTTGAAGCGACAGTAGTATGGTATGAGAATGAAAGAAGGTACGAAAATTGCAGATCATTTCAATGTTTTTAACACTCGTATTTACGAGCTGGGTAGTATGGATGTTAAAATTGATGATGAAGATAAAGCAGTGAATTTTTTATGTACTTTACCTAAGTCTTGGGGTCAAGTAGTTTCTTCCATTAGCCTTAGTAGAACTGATACTTTAGAATTTGACAACGTTGTTGGAGCATTATTGTCTAAGAAATTAAGGAAGAAAACCAATCTTGAAATCTCTTTTCTAGAAGCTTTAGTTGTTAGAGGTCGTTTCAGGGAGAAAGGAGAAAATTCAAGAGGTACTTCCAGGTCTAAGTTGAAGGGAAGAAAGAGTAAATTAAAATGTTGGTACTGCAACAAAACTGGTCATCTCAAGAAAGACTATTGGAAGAGACAAGAATCCAAGAAGGATGACTCCAAGTCAGAGGCAAACTTAGTTAAGTCTTCTGATTCGGGTATGATTGATGAGGTCTTATCTGTTTGTAATATTTCTGAATGTAATGAGGAATGGTTATTAGATTCCGATGCTTCACCGCATATCTGTCCTCATAAAGATTGGTTTTCTTCCTATCAAATAGTTAATGATGGAATAGTTCTTTTAGGAGACAATCAATCATGTAAAACTATTGGGGTTGGAAGTGTTAAAATTAAGATGTTTGATGGAGTAATAAGAACACTTACAAATGTTAGAGATGTACCTGAGTTAAAGAAAAATTTAATTTATTTAGGAGTATTGGATGCTTGTGTTCATAAGTTTATAGGTTTTGATGGAACTCTAAAAGTTTGCAAGGGTTCTTTAGTGGTCATGAAGGAACAAAGGACAGGAAACCTTTACAAACTAGTTGGAAGAATGCAAGTTAATGGTACTGCATTAGTATCTAGAGAAGAATCAGGACCCACTTAGCTATGGCATCGGCATCTTGGCCATATGAGTGAAAAAGGACTTCAGGTATTAATTAATCGTAAATTGCTTCCAAACATGAAAAATATGAATTTTATGTTTTGTAAACATTGTATATATGGAAAGCAGTGTAGACAAAAGTTTAAAGTAGGTAGTCATGTAAGTAAACGTGTACTTGACTATGTTCATTATGATGTACGGGGTCCGTCTCCTACCATTTCATATGGGGGAGAAAAATATTATTTATTATTTGTAGATGACTTTTCTAGAAAGGTTTGGGTCTATGTCCTTAAAAGAAAAGCTCATGTGTTTAATACGTTTAAACAATTTAAAGTGATGGTTGAAAAAAGAACTAGTAGAACAATGAAGTGTATAAGGACGGATAATGGAGGTGAATTTACTTCTTTGGAGTTTGAAAAATATTGTAAATATGAAGGGATCGTCAGACACAAAACAAATGTATACACTCCTCAACAAAATGGCGTTGCAGAACGGATGAACATGACTCTTCTAGAAAGAGCAAGGAGCATGCTAAGTAATGCTAATTTGGGGCAAGAGTTGTGGGCAGAAGTAGTTTCTACTGCTTGTTATCTTATAAATTGGTCATCTTCAATGGCAATAGATTGTAAAATTCTGGAAGAGGTGTGGACAAATCACTCATGTGATTATTCGAATTTGAAAATATTTGGTTGTGAAGCTTATGCAGTTACTCCTAAAAATCAACGTTCTAAGTTAGAACCTAGATCAAATAAGAGAATCTTTGTTGGTTATGATTATGTTATGAAAGGATATGGGTTGTGGGATCCTACTTCCCACAAAATTGTCATTAGTAGAGATGTAATTTTTTATGAATCTTCTCTAATTAAATATGAAAGTGTAAGAGTTGATGTGGAACAGGAACATGCAATATCAAAACAACTAATTCAATTGGAGAACCAATCTTCTAATGAATTGAAGAAAAAAGAAGAAGTTTGTGGTGAGAGAGAAGTCATAGAAGAGGAAGAAATTCAAGAAATTGTTGAAACCCCACAGCCTACACCAAGAAGATCATTAAGGGAGAGAAAACCTCCTAAGAGGTATACTGATTTGGTTTCATCTGTTTTATTTATTGATGATTGATAACCTTCTTGTTTTCAGGAAGCCATTGATTGTATTAACAATGCAAAGTGGAAGGTGGTGAAGAAAGAATAAATTGATTCTTTGGAGAAAAACAAGACATGGGAATTGGTTAAACTCCCCGAAGATAGAAAAACAGTTGGGTGTAAATGGGTCTTCAAATTGAAAAAAGGAGTTGATGCTAAGGTTGAAAGATACAAAGCCAGATTGGTTGCAAAAGGGTACTCTCACATGGAAGGTATAGATTATCATGAGATTTTTTCACCAGTCATTCAGCTTGTATTTATCCGTGTTGTGTTAGCATTAGTTGCATTACTTGATTTGAAGTTAGAGCAACTAGATGTTAAAATATCTTTCTTACATCGAGATTTAGATGAGGAGATTTATATGGAACAACCAGAAGTTTTTGTACAGCATCAAAAAGGTATATTAGTTTGTAAGCTCAAGAAATCATTGTATGGCCTGAAACAGTCACCCAAGTAATGGTACAAGAAGTTTGATTCTTTCATGGTGAGCCAAGGATATACTAGGAGTGAGTATGAGCATTGTTTATACTTCAAAAAAATGAATGATATATTCATTCTCTTAGTATTGTATGTTGATGATATGCTTATTGTGAGAAAAAGCATGGACGAAATTAACACATTGAAGGCTCAGATGGCTAGGAATTTTTATATGAAGGATTTTGGAGCTGCAAAACAAATCTTGGGTATTAAGATACACAGAGACAGGAAAAATGATAAGCTCAGTTTGTCGCAGGAGAAGTATGCTGAGAAAATACTTGAAAGATTCGAAATGAATAAGGCAAAGCTTTTGAATGTTCCTTTGGCTTCCCATTTTAAACTTTCGTCAAGTTTATGTCCTAGTAGTGCAGAAGAAAAGGATTATATGTCTCATGTACCATATGCCAACTCAGTAGGATGTTTGATGTATGCATTGGTGTGTACTAGACTTGATATTTCACATGCACTAGGTGTTGTTATTAAGTACATGGCAAATCCAGGAAAAGAACATTGTAATGCAGTGAAATGGGTGCTTCGGTACTTAAGAGGCACAAGTGACTATTGTATCACCTTTAATAGTAACAGTGATTCTATGTGTGGTTTTGTTGATTTAGATTTCGCAGGTGATTTGGACAATAGGAGGTCTATTTTAGGTTATGTCTTTACTCTTGCAGGTGGAGCTATAAGTTTGATGTCAAAGCTTCAAGACACAGTTTCCCTATCCATGACAGAGGCTGAATACATTGCTGCCTCACATGCTTGCAAAGAGGAAATTTGGCTCACAGGTCTTCTTAGAGAAATTGGAAGGTTGCAAAATAGCGTGCCTGTCTTCTGTGACAGTCAAAGTGCTATTCATTTGGCTACAAATCTTGTTTATCATAGTAAGACTGAACATATTGAGGTAAAATATAATTTTGTAAGACAAGCCATTAGTGAAGGTGGAGTAGATCTAAAAAAGTTCCATACTAAAGGAAATAGTGTAGATATGTTCACAAAACCTGTATTGTTAGAGAAGTTACGTTGGTATGTAGCTTCTCTCGGTTTGAAGAAAAGGTGATAAATAGTCTTGGGCAAATTACTTGTAAGTTTTGTTGTAAAGGTGGAGATTTTTAAATGACAACTAATCTAATTTGTTTATGGGATTTTTCTCATTACATATTTTTACCGGAAGTTTCTCATAATGGGCATAACCGGCAGCGGTTTACTCATGTAACTAAATTCATGAAGTATATAGTGCATGGTTGGGATGCACAATGTAGAGAGTTGTCTTGTAATATCTCTTTCTCTATTAATGATATTCAATACTTTGCCTGTGGATGTTTCCCCATGTTGGGGTTTTACCACATGAAACGCTTTTGTTCTAAATGTTGTTATTAATTGTTTGATTATCTGAATGTGTCTCTTGAATTTAAGAGGTTAAAAATTACTAAATATTAGGTGAATTAAGGAAAATAAAAAGATAAGATCCATGTTTTCAGAGTTAAACACAATGTTCCCCCAAGTTTCTGGGACGGGGGATGCGGGAGCGGGGAAACGCACATTCTGGACGCGTGGAGACAACCCCCAAATTTAGGGATATTTGGCGGGGGGACATGGGGTCGTCTCTAAAATTATAAAAATAAAATAAAATATAAAAAATGATAATTCATTTGATGTATATTGATTATGATGATGATGATGATGGTTAACATCCCCAGAGACCAAAATTTGGTCTATCGGACCCTGAAGAAGAAAATTAATTATTTTGTTTTAAAGTTATATTTCTATGCTCAAAGAGATTGGAGAGAAGCGTCCTGAGCATACTATAATTTTGACAATCTAAAAGGCTAGGAATGTTGGTATTGCAACAAAGATTATGAAATTGGGATCTAATGTGGGTGTATGTAGGGCACTCTAAGAGGAAGTGATTTTCATCTTCAATGTTCTTACTCTCACAAAGGTGGCAGATCCTTTATACCCAAGGAGTTTTAGGGACTGTCCAATGACCAGTTTCGCTGTGGAGCTCATGTGAGTTTATTCTTATCTTAGCTATATTAATTTTTTTCTTAGGACTAATTAGAACATAGAGATAATTTTGATCTTCAAGAGTAGGGTTGATGACCTCCTTATAATATCTTAATTTCCTTTTGGCCTCTAACTCTTTCTCACACCACAATTTTTCTTTAAACTTAGAAGCAATAGTATTTTCAATGTTATTAATATTTTGCAATGCAACATTTTCATCGATCTTCCAGTGATTTAACCAAGATGTGGTATCTTTATAGCACCCATGTTTGAGCCTTAGGTGATTTTGGCTGGAGTTTAAAGCTAACTTAGGGAGTCTATGGTCTCCCATGTTATTGATTTTGTTCTTGTACAATAGCAGTCGAGTCATGGCTAGGATCTCGATGGGGGAAGGACCCACTTCTATAAGGAGAATAGGATAGGGTGTATTGTTTTTTATTTTGAGGTTGTAAGTTATAAAACGCTTCTGGATTTGCTCAATCTTTCTCCAAGATTCTCTAGAGATGTTGCAACCCCAAACCTCACACCCATACAGGAGTGACTAGAGTTTCAAAGAGGAGCTTCCTTTTATCCCACATCACAAGGTTTGCAACTTTACAGTTATTTTCAAGACCAAAGTAAGCTTTCCACCCTGCATTAATCCTTTTCTCAATGCTATAGTTCTAGTTGAGCTTGTGATGAATATCAATTCCTAGGTACTTGTAAGAAGACACTTCCTCCAAGTTGCTATTATCATACACAAAATTAGCGTATGTGTCCTTGGATTTGATAATCATAACTTTTGTTTTGTCAATGTTAACAGTCATACCCATTGTAGAGCAGAAATCTTTAAGAAGACGAATTTGTCTATCAAGATCAGAAGAACACCTTGTGAGAAGGACAATATCGTCAGCATAAAGAAGAAGGATGATGACTATTTTGGCTAAGATCGTACCAGCACAGCTTGCTTCTTCTAAACAACCCTCTAACTTATCAATGTAAATGCCAAAAAGGGTAGGGGAGAGGGTGCAACCTTGTTTAACTCTGATATTACACTTAATATCTTTAGACCACCCCTCATTGCTTTTAAACTTGGAAATTAATGATTGTGCAGTGTAAATACTAAATATATTGATTTATTTTCAAGGTAGTACCAAGTAGGAATTATAAAAAGTGAAAATAATGGGAAAACATTAACAAAAATCTCATGGCCATGGTGCGGGGAGAAACTTTTTGCTAGGAGTCCCCAAGTCCACGGGACGCAAGAAACATGGAAACGCGTCCTCGACCCTGCCGGACGTGTAGAACACTCGTTTAACATCATTGACAATAAAACACAATTTGAGTCATGATTTTGTGGCTTGGAGAAAAATCAACGAATTACATAATAGTCAAGATAAGAAAGGTAAACTATTCAGATGGAAGAAATGGGAGTTTGCAAAAGACAGAGGAAAAAGATCGTCATAGATCATTTCACCCAGTCAATGGACTTTTATAGTGAAGATTGCAAATCTTTCTAGTGTACAATAAACATTATTAGGTATAAAAATAGCAATAACATGTGATTCTTTAATGATTATTCCTATGAATAAACTAAATCAATTGCTTTTGCTTCATCTTAGGGCTGATTGGAAAAGTATTTCTGTTCACCATTTAGATGTTTGGTCATTTTTAATTCTTCATGTGGTGTTGTTTTTTCCTATTTCATATGAAAAAAATAGGATAGTCTATACTCTTTGATCCATGAAAGAAATTGATGATGTTTGGTTATTTCTAATTTTTCCTATGCTCTTGTTTTTTCCAATTTCATATGCAAAAAAAATAGGATAGTCTATACTCTTTCATCCATGAAAGAAATTGAAAGGATTCTTTGACATCTACACTTTTATCTTTTTTACAATCTATGTTTCAATGAACTTTCTGAAGTGTTCTAAGCCAACTTTTAAAAATATTTTATTTTTGAGGGTGAATAATGAATAATATGGACAAAGGAAACTAAATTTACATATGTGATGTATAGAATTGAGGGGATATTTGCAAAGTTAAGTTAATACTTGACATCTATATTGTTTTCATAATGAAAACATTAGAGAGTTAAAGAAAACTACGAGAGCTTGTTGCAGAGTGAAGGAAAGCACAATTACTACTACGTTATGTAGTGCAGCCTCCTCAAATCCAGAATCTTATGTCAATTGGGATGGAGTTGAAAGGACCAAATAAGCCAAAAGATATCTGTCCAAGCAGATCATGGGAGGCAAAGACTTCAAGTCTGCATTTTGTATTACAAGTCAATGTGATATCCACTTGATTTGAGATCATTGTAAACACTATTGATAGTAAAACAAAAAAAATAGTCATATTATGGTAGCCCTGGGTCTTGTAAATGGTAAGGAAAATTTATAGTTTTTTATTCAATCGACAGTAATGTGGATAGGAAAGATCACATATGTAGCAGAGGCTATCTGAATTCTTTGAAACATAAGTCCTAAGATGGGATCTAATGTGTATGAAGATTACATAGTATATTGTATGTGTTAAGAGCTCCATAATGTACTAAGATCTATATTATTTTCCTAAATTGTTATTTTCATGTTTTGTAGCACTTTCATTTGTATAAACCATCATCAATCCATCCTAAACTTGGATTTACCAAGCACCAAGACGGCTCCAATTTCTTGAGGTGTAACTTTTTTTAATCTTAAAATTTTTATATGACGACATAATTTTCTAATATAATTTTTATATTTTTTTTATAGGGTCTGTGAAGAACCTCAGCAAAACGATGTTTTATTTTGTAGAAGACTATTACATATAAAGGAAATCAAAACCATTATCTACAGTTACATAATGAAATTATTAATGAGAATTTATTAACTAATAACTGGAATATTATTTACAATGGAATTCTGAAGGATTATTCAACATTCTTCCCTTAATCTGAAGCGGCATCTCACATGCCAAGCTACATTTCATTTTTTTCAAACTTTTCATGGCCCAATTCTTTAGTAAAGATATCTTCAATTTTCTATGAAGTAGAGAAATGTGTCCGATGAATGGTTTTGTCCTCAACATCATGTCGAATCAAGTGATATTTTGTATTGATATGTTTGGTTCGATCATGGAATTTTTTATTCTTGGCCAATTGAATTGTGGAAGAGTTGTCAACAAAGAGAGGCATTGACATAATTTATTTTTCATGCAAGTCTTTAAGTATTTTACGAATCCAAATGATTTATTTTGTGGCTTGAGATGTTGCAACATTTTCGGCTTCAATTGTAGAATCAACAGGAATAGATTTCTTTTGAGATCTCCAAGTGATAGTTATTGATCTAAGGTTCATCAAATAATTTGAAGTAGACACCCCATGCTCTTTATCTCCATCAAAATCATAATATTCATAACCAGTGAGATGGAAGTATGAAACTTTAGAATATTTGATGCCATAAGATTGAGTTCCATTTAAATATTTGAGCACCCGCTTTGCTGGTTTCCAGTGACCTTCATGGGGCTAATGCATAAACCTGGAAAATGTTCCTACAACAAAATTTATGTTAGGACGAGTAGTAGTAGGATAAATTAAACTTCCAACAAGATTCATGTACGTTGTTTGATATTCAAATGTGCTACATTTATTTGAAGTAATATTTAGATTCTATTCCATCGGCGTAGAAAAATAATTACAATCCCACATACCAAATTTGCTCAATAAATATCCA
The DNA here is from genome assembly GCA_001517045.1 of Pseudotsuga menziesii. NCBI lineage: Eukaryota > Viridiplantae > Streptophyta > Pinopsida > Pinales > Pinaceae > Pseudotsuga > Pseudotsuga menziesii. Next base: position 429,477 of record LPNX010395775.1, read on the forward strand.
ACATATTTTTTTTTTAGAGATAAAAGTGTTCTTTGGATTTCAATCTACTTCAATTCCTAAATAATAATATAATAATCCCAAATTCATCATTTCAAAAACCTTTTCCAACTCTCTTTTAATAGAGGCTATGATCCAGGTCGTTCCTAGGTGCACGCCGGGGATAAAAGTCGACTAAATGAGTCAAGTACTCTTATGGAGGAAGCATATAAGAAGAATCAACAAAGAAGGAAACACACTAGGTCGACAAGAAATATACACACAGAAAATATGCAAGAATTCGAACCAATTTATTACCTCTGCCCCATGAAAGATGGAGGAATAAAATATAATGTCTATATTACATAATGTACATGATTATATATGATGCTGAGACGCTTGGGTGACTACTCGCTATGTTCATTTACAAAAAAATTATATCGGTTCAAAATTTCAACCGTCATAGAGCATGTCGATATGTTTTATTCGAGGTGGACCTATCGAGGTGAACCTGTCGATTGCAAAATTGCCAGTTGAACATGTCAAGGCGAACCTGTCGGCTGCCAAGGTGAACCTATCAGCTTCTGGTTGGATCATTCCTCCTTCATTAAGAAACAATTGTCTCCATTATGTATATGTTCAGGTGGGGAAACTTGTTGGTGACTTCACTAGTAGAGTACCATTTTCCTTGTGTGGTGAGTTGTCTAGCTTTAGCCGCTTGAAACAAAGGGATGGAGTTCGTCCTTGTAAGCCATATTCATTGTCCCACAATGGTGTCACAAAGAAGAGGTTCCTAAACATTTGGATGGATGTCTTTAGGTTCTGCTATCTGCAAGTCGTTCTGCTCCAACAATGGTGCATGGTATGGTTGAAGTAGATCTACATTGAAAACTGGATGTAGTCCAAGGCATGCAGGAATGTCGAGCTGAAAAGCATTTTCTCCAATCTCTTTAAGGATACTGTATGGAAAATATCGTAGAGATTTCATCTTTCTATATGGACTAGTGAAGTGCTCCTTCTTTAGATGTAACTAGACCTGATCCCCAATTTGGAATGCATGAGGAATACGATGCCTGTCATGTTGGGCCTTATCTTTTGCATTTGCTCATTGTAACATCTCTTGTGGTTGATTATGAATGTTGTATATTTGATCTCTAAACTTCAATGATTTATCCACTTCTCATCCTTTGAAGTCGGTATTTTTTGACTGTGTTGAGGAACTCATTAAGTCAATAGGCATTGAGGGTTCAAATCCATAACAGATCTCAAATGGAATCTTTCCCATAGAGCGATGTTGAGCACGATTGTAGCTGTGATGTATGTAAGGGAGGATGTCATCCCATGTTTGACGATGCTTTTGGTTGTACATGTGAAGCAATTGTACGACTAAGCAATTTACAACTTTCGTCTGTCCATCTGTTTGCAGAAGGAAGGTTGTCGACAAAGAAAGTCTCGTATCGAGCTGTTGCCAGAGATTTTTCCAAAATGTGATGACAAATCTAGCATCTTTGTTTAAAATATTGTTCGTCGAGAGGCTGTGGTGTTTTCACACATGTTTAAAGAAGAGCTCAGTATTTTGATGTGTTGTCATAGTCTTCTTAAATGGTAAGAGTATAGCCATCTTGGAAAATCTGTCGACTACTACTAATATCACGTCATGCTGATGTTTGGTAGTAGGATATCCCGTCAACTAGTCAATAGAAATAGATTCCCATGGTCGACTAGGAAATGGAAGGGGTGTATACAGTCCTTGTCATCGATTCGACGGTTTAGCAATGGCATAAACCACACGTGATCGAATGTACTTTTTGACATCATATTTAAGTAAAGGCCAATAAAATAATTTTTGGGGATAACAATTGTTTTTGTGACTCCAAAATGTCCTACATTCTTTCTATAGTGTGCGTCCCAAATGAGCTTTTGTTGGTGCTCACTAGTCGGTACACAAAGTTGTCCAAGCTTGTATAACAAGGTGTCTTTCAGGAAGTAGTTAGCAGTCAACACTGTTATCGGTTTGATGCTTTCAATTATTGTAGAAAAATCGTAGTCTACCGAATACAAATGAGACCAACTAGTGGTTTCATAACCCTGCATACTCATTACGGTAGATAATAGAGTAATGGGTGGTCTGTTCAGACAATGAGCTGCGGCATTGGATTTTCCTTTTTGATACTTAATTACCAGCTAAAATTGTTGTAGGTAATTAATCCACTTGATATGTCAAGTTGTCTGTAGTTTCGACTGAGTCAGAGTGAACTACAAAGGTTTACGATTAGTGAGGATGACTGTTTCCTTCCCAAGAATGTAGTGTCTCCATTGCTTAAGAGCTTGCACAATGGCATACAATTATTTTTCATGTTTCGAGTACCTTCTCTCACTTTCGTTGAAAGTCTTAGAATGAAATGTGACTTGGTGACCTGATTGAGTGGTCAATGTGCCGAGGGCATAGTATGATGCATTCGTCTCAATCTCAAAGGGCTGATGAAACTAGGTAACACAAGTACCGGTGTAGTACAAAGCTTGTTTTTGAGTTTTTCAAGATCTTGTTGTTGTGTCGGTGTCCATTCGAAGACACTTTTCCCATTTCCTTTCATTAATTGATTCAAAGGCCATGCGATGTGGCTGAAGCCAATTATGAAACGTCGATATAAATTTTCCAAACCAAGAAAACTCCTTAGTTCTTGAATTTTTTGAGGAATGGGACAATATTTTAGGATATGCACTTTTTATGGGTTGACACGAATGCCTGCAGAGTCAATAACATACCCCAAATATTTGATGCTGGTCATCACAAATAACCATTTGTCCATTTTTAGATATAGTTGATGTTATTGGAGAGTGTCGAAGACTTGTCGAAGTTCTTTGACATATTATTCCCATGATCAAATGAAAATAAAAATATCATCGAGATAGACAATGACACATTTACTAATAAATATCATAGAAGGTCATCCATATATCTCATGAAGGTTTCAGGTGCATTGGTTAAGTTGAAAGGCATGCCTAACCATTCAAATGATCCTTCCTTGGTTTTGAAAGTCATTTTCCATACATTGGTGGACTCGATTGGAATCTGGTGGTACTCTGACTTGAGGTTGTGTTTCGTAAATAACTTAGCACCTTTAAGGTTATCGATGAGTTCATCAATCCGTGGAAGAGGGTATCTGTTCTTCACTAAAATTTTGTTGAGATCCCGTTAGTCGATGCACATGTGCCAAGTCCCATCTTTCTTTGGAACCAGGATGACTAGAGTTCCAAAACGAGAGGAGCTGGGGAAGATTTGTCCATTGTCGATCAAATCCTAGATTTTCCTACAAATATCTTCGTTTTCGAGGATGGATCTTTTGTAAACAGATGCGTTAGGTGATGAAGAACTAGGAACAAGTTCAATGGAGTGTTTTACCTAATAGTGCAGAGGTACTATGTCTGGTGATTGAAATATGTTTTGGTATTCTTCAAGAATGTTGTTGATCTGTTGTTGTTGTCAAGAACTACATTGGTCGGTGAGTCAACTCATTGTTGCAATCTCCCTAGAACGTTGAGGCTTGATCATGATTGATGCGAAATTTTGAACATGATTGATAAGCTTTTTTGTTTGTTTGGTAGATATGATAAGAACCTTTGATGTGGGTTGTCACTTTGGTATGCCATACCATTAATTTCATATTTTGACAATCACATTCTGAGGCCATGACTCATATGTACCATGTTGATCCCATAAGTAGGGTTTACCGAATAGAGCACCTTCTACAGAAAGCTATGCCATGTCACAGAGTACTTCATCTTCAAAAGGATTAATGAAGTAGGTGATTTTTCATTGTCATGTGATACTTATTTCCTTTCCATCCTTCATCCAACCGATATTGTAAGAGTGAGGATGCACAGTGGTGACAAGACCTAATTTATTCACAAGATCTTCAGAAACGAAGTGCTTTTGGCTACCATTATCCACAATCAAATGTAATGGATTGTTATGAACCCATGTATATGTATGGAACAAGAGTTCTTGTTCCTCCTCATCGATGATGGTCAAGGCTATCAGATTGGTGGAGGTTGAATCCAAGAGAGTTGATGTATCTGGATTAGATTCTACCAGGTTTCTGGTGAACAAGTTAGATGTCGACAATTTTGCCAAAAATGTCTTCCAAGATTTTAATTCTAACGTATCATTCCATGATGAACTCTGATAATCAAACCATTTCGCGGTAGGATCTCGCTTGTTACAATCCCTCTTGTCTTTCTGAAAGTTTTTCTTTTGATGATTGGGCTTTGGCAGAGTCAGTTGAGAAGGATTCTTGACCTTGCTGGAGTCGACTGGTGACTTATTATCACATGTTTGACATGTTGGGGTGTTCATGAAACATATTTTTCCTTTATTTTTAGCTTGAAGATTCTTGGTACAACGAAATGCATCTGCAAGTGTACTAATAGTCAGAAACTCCATCTCTTGCTAAATGTATAGGCATAAACTGCTGACGTACTTCAGGACAAGCAATTTCTCTTCTTCTTGGACACCAATTCTAGCCATGAGTCGATAGAACTCATCGTTGTAACTTTGTATGGATTGGTATTTCCATTGCCTTAGATGCTGCTACTTCTTGTATAGTTGTTCAAGCTACTTGGGTGGATATAACTCCTTTAGGACATAATCAACAAATTTTACCCATGTGTTGATGGGGTCTTCTTATTTTTTCATCTTTGTCGATAGATTCTCCCACCAACATTGTACGAAGGTTGACATATTTAAGGTCATAATGGTGATCTTTTGTGCTTCGGAGAGTTGATTTATTGCATAGTAAGATTCTATCTGTTGTACCCAACTGTCAACGAATTTTATGTCAATATTTTCTTCAAGGTTTAACATGTCCAGATTCATTTGCACTTTGAAGGGGATGATTTTATCGAAGTGAGATCACGTTGAGGATTCTCCGAAGTTCGTAGTGACTCTTGTGAGAATCTCACTGAACTAGGTGAACATTTTGGTTCACTGGAGAGCCAGTGATTTTTCTATGAGTTGCTTTGTCTCATCAATTACATGTGTATTGTCTACTTCTTTGACCATCTTTTCTGAAGTCAAAGGAATTGTCTTCTTGAGTTGTTGAGTTTGCGAGCATGTTTGAACAAGTATAAGTTAAATAACTTTGATAAAAGTGCTTATGTAAATTAAGCTCTTGACAAGATCTTGCTCTGATACCAATGATCCATGTTGTGTCCAAGTGCACGTTGGGGACAATAGTCGACTGAATGAGTTGAGTACTATTATGGAGGAAGCATATATGAAGAATCAACAAAGCAAAAAACACACTACGTCGACAGGAAATATACACACATTAGGGGAATTTTGAGGTAAAAAATGGGCGTGAAAACAAAAAATGTACTATCAAAATCCACTTTAAAACAACCAATCACATTTTAGAGGATGACATCATCTATAATGGTTGAGGTGGCATTAGTTGAGTTAAGGGTGCTTATTTGTCAAATTGTAAATGGCGAATGAAAACCCATAGTTAACTATATGAATGTTGTAAGTAAAGTACAAATTATGAAACTAATACTCATAGATTATTTTTGAATATAATATAAATGTACTAAAGTACTCTTAAAGTATTTAGAAAGAAAAGTACTCTATATTTTAATATAAAATAAATTACGAATACTAAAAAGATAAATGTTTTATCCAAAACCAATATTGTGTAATTATTGTTTTTGATATTTTAATATAAAATAAATTACAATTACAAAAAAAAAAATACTTTATTCAAAACTAAAATTATGTAATTACTTTTTCAATTTATAAAATATTTATGTCAAATCTCTATTTAAAATCAAAATCACTTAACATTTCATAATAAAAATAAAAATAAAAATATTTTGATGATTAATTTTTGTTTTGTTTTTTAAATACTTAATATATGCAATAATCTATTATAATTATTATTTAACTATTAGAAATAAATTTATTTATTTTATTAAAATAAAATATTTTAATATACTAAATTATTATATCTATTTTTATCCCCTTGAATATTAATATTAATACTACATTCATTTTTTCAAAATTTAGGTAATATTCAATGTTCATATGTTACTATCACTTTTTAATATTTGAAACACCTTCATCTATATCAACATAAACTAGATACATAGATTCTAGTTATAAATCCAAATACATACGTGAAACCTTAATGTAATAATTTGAATGAATTATTATATCATAGTAAGATATTATATTATAATATTTTTTATTACATATAATATAATTTACTTAATATTAACACCACATTTTTGTGATAGAAATTTATGTACTCTTCCTTCATCATAATATTAACATTTTTATAAAATTTATTCAATGATGTTATTAATTATTGCATTAAAAATGATATGTAATTTAGATAATATATATCATAAGAAAATGTTAATGAGTTTATCAGTGAAAGAGTCTTAAAAAATGAAAAATAAACTAAAAAAATATAATTTAATATAATTTTATGTTTATATTTTATTCATAAAACTATTTAGATGAAACTACAATTTATTCATATAAATTTAACTTTATGTTTAAAATTCAAAATTATAAATACATGGTTTTATAAACATATTTTGAATATTGAAGAAGTAACTTATATTTAAAAATTCAAAATTAATATATTTTATTTTATGAGTACATCATGTTATAACTACATTCATCATATTATATTCAACAACATTTTATGTACTCAAAAGTACTTTACTTTTAGTCATATCAAAGATGATTTTTTTATTGATTTTATTTTAGATATATTTTCAGTTTAACTTAACCATTGTTACATTGTTTATGGTGTAAGAGATGAGTTTTAAATATACCTCCCCCATAAAATGCCTAACTCATAATATTTTATTATATTTCTTATGAGGCCCATTTTAGACCTCAAAATTCCCCTAATGCAAACAATATGCAAGAATTTGAACCAATTTATTACTTATGCTCCAAGAAAGATGGAGGAATTAGATAGAATGTATATATTACATAATGTACATGCTTATATAGGATGCCAAGACGCTTGGGTGACTACCTGCTATGTTCAGTTACAAAGAAATTATAACTGTTCAGAAGTTCAACCGTCGTAGAGCATGTTGGTATGTTGTATTTGAGGCAGACCTGTCGAGGAGAACCAGTCGAATGCAAACCTTTCAGCTGAACATGTCAAGGAGAACCTACCAAAGGTGAACCTGTTGAAGGTGAGCCCGTTGGATTCTAAGGAGAACTTGTCGAAGGTGAACGTGTCAGCTGTTGGTTGGATCACGCTATATGATCATCACTATTTCCCATGATAAGCAAATCATTCACATAGACAACTAGATTGAAATGCTTATAATTCAATTTGAGATCAAGATGTTGAACTAACTTTTCATACCATTCTCGAGGTGCTTGATTCAAACCATACAAATATTTTACCAATTTGCATACCTTCTGTTCTTGAACTTTAATAGTAAAACCTTTAGGTTGACCCATATAAAATTTCATGTCTCCATTCAAGAAGGAGGTTTTAACATCCACGTGATTTATTTTCCATCCTTTTTGTGTGGATAAAGAGAACAGAGTTCGAATAGCACCCTATTTTGTTGTAGGATAAAATGTTTCTATGTAATCAACACCTTCTTTCTATGCATATCATTTTACTACAAGTCTCTCTTTTTTTTTGTGAAATGAACCATATGATTTATATTTATTCTTATATATCCACTTACATCCAGTACGTTTGGTTCCAATTTGAGGGTCCACCAACCACCAAGTTCCATTTTTATGAGAGCATCATACACTCTTTGCATTGCACTTCTCCATACATAACTAGTTACTGCTTCTTGAAAAGAAGCGGGTTCATCAAAAGCATAAAATTTTAATTCACAATCTAATGTGACAAAATCATCATACCTTTTTGGAAATGTCTTAGTCTGTGTCGATCTACGAACCTATTGTTGTGGTGTTTTCTCTATTTCTTATTCAAAAGAAGGTTCTTTATTATCTATGAGACTTAACTTATCCATTACATTAACAATATCATCATATTTTCGATCCTCTAGTTCATCAACTTCTGCATTAGAAGAACTTGTTGTTATGGAAGGAAATCAAACTTAATTTTAGGGGCGAATTTTAGAGCAATGGGCTATTTTTCCATGTTTTTCATTTGAAAAAGATTGCACTTAGCATTGTTTGTTATGGTGTGCATATTTATTTCACTACTGAGTCATAATGTCATTAGTTGCACGGCCATTTCCCTTTGAGTAATTACAGCAATTAAAATCAACACTAAATTAAAATGAACTACACTCTTTTATTTTCTAGGGTGCACCAACAAGCTTAAGTTTTAGGATCTTGTAATAGTTCATTGTAAGTTAATTCTCTAAGATCACTAAATAACAAAATCTAGGTGTCTGTCCATGTGAGTGTGTGAAATACTTGGTATAACCATTGTTCCTAGGATCCTCCTCTCAAAAGGGAGTTAAGCACGAGGCAGTGTGAGCGGTTATTGATTGGGATGACCCCTAGTCATAACTGAGTAGCACCAGAGATATTTCCAGGATTGTATTCATATCTGGGGGCTCTTTCAAGAGTTTCAGGCTTTGCTACCCTGCCCATATGGTCAATCCCGCTTGTGACTATCCACCTGAGCATTGATTATATTGAGGTGACCTTAGTTTCCTTACCTAGGTTATCGAGGGGGTATTTGGAAGAGGTTATTCTGTAGGTGTCCTGGCAAGGTAGAGGTCAGACATCATAGTTTCTTTATGCTTTGAAGCTGAGGGCCACTATAATTGGTTGCGTACCTCCGCTTGTAGTGTATGGGAGTTTCAAGCCTCTCCTAGGCGAGACATACGTGCTGCATTCGGGAGCTCACATATCCCCCCCTTGGTTTGCTTGTATTTTGGCTGTATATTTTCTTAGGAGTATGCTCTTTGTGCACTAGTTGTCCTTTGGGATCGTGGTTACTTGAGTATACTTATTCTCTTTTGAGTTCAAGTCCTTTTATTTTCGGCATGCCTCGTATCTTATCACCCATCCTTAGTCCTAGTACGGACCCTGGTATCGGACTTGGGGGCATCACAACCCCTTACCTTGCTCATAGATTTGAAGAGGTTACATTCTTCCCTCTACTCTATTTGTGGAGGATTTTGAGTTCCTTCGCTCGGTCTTTACACTCATGGTCACCCTCACGGGGGTGGTGGTGGATGCGTGAACATTGGGTGTACACTTTACATTCCTTTTTATGTCCCATCTTTCACTGCATTGTTTCCTTTGGGTGCTTTTGTCATGATCATTCCTCCCTATATCCTATAGTTTGGATTCTTTATTGACTATTTTGGGTTGTTTATGACTAATATGGTTGCCATGTAGGATCCAGTTATTGTACACTCTCTCTGAGGTTTCGACCCGTTTGTGCCTATCATAGGTATTATGTCTGAACTGGCATATAGGTTAGGATGTCACATCCACTTGCACTTATGCATTTACTTATGACCATTCCATCTTAACCTTAGGTACGAAACCATTCCATGGTATCACGGAACCTTCATGCTGCTATTAGAAGTGGTACTATGTGAATGGTAGAGCTTTCCTATACATAGGTGTCCTAGTTAGCTCCCCTTTGCATTTAGTACCCATGCTGTGAGTCCTCTCTTAGGTCCAGGAGTCAGTTGTATAGTACTGCCATGACATTTTGCAAGAGCCTCATACTCCTCTTGATCTTTTGCTAGCCGATTTCCCTCAAGACTCCCTTATGTCAAGTTGTGAATGCATTATCATGAGCTTTTCCTGCCTTATTGAGCTTTATGCCAGCTCCCCTGACATTTCCTTTCAGCCATATAGCCCAATCTTGTCTCATGTCTAGCCATGCAGAGCGATTTTTTATATCCTTCGCAGCTTGATTTCCCTTTTTACAGGGAGGGTATTTTCCCCCGAGTGTCAATATCCTACACATGTGTCCTTGCATTGAGCATAGGTATGTTCCACTGCTTGGAACTAGTTGTTTTCCCTTATGAGACTCATCTCCTCCTAGTTTGTAACAATAAAGCTAGTTTATTCTTTTTTCAAGCTTTTCAAATAACTGAAAAAGTCCAAAAAAAAGAAAAAAACCAAAAATCCGGACAAGGAAAGATGTTATCCATTGGTTGGGTTATAGGTTGACTTTAGGAGTTGTACTTGTTTATTTGAGTTTATCTCCACCGACTGGTTAAGATTCCAATCCCTATGGAGCCTCTGCTGATGCCTCGTGTGTCACAGAGATGTCCCAGTCTATATATCAAGTCTATGCTACCTTCATTCAGTCACCATACGCCATTATGCTCTTATTCGAAGGAAGTTGAAACCTATGTCGGTCATTCCTCAGTTATCTTGACTTTGAATGTCGGCCATTCCTAGTACAGTTACTGGTTCGTGCACCTTATGATCAAGTCCTTCCACATCATACAACTTTGCTGAGTACCTCGTGTTGGATGATGGGGGATGCCCTAATGCCCTCCTTCCAGCGGATTTCATCCCATCAAATTTAGATCATTTATTCTGGGATTGGAATCTAGAGTCATTTTGAGTGCCTTGAGACTTGCAGTCATCAGTGGCAGGCTCTCTTGCCATCGACAGTTTCTTGGGAATACTTAAATGTCCCCTGATCGATGGATCCTCTCAAGTGTTTGACCTCACCACATTTATTCACACTTTTTAGTTTGCACTCTAGTACCTTGATTCCCATTTTCATTATTGGTGGGTGATCTCATGTCTGTTAATGGTATACATTAATGACCAGTAAACAGACGATGGACTACTATGTTCGACCTCGAAACCTCTATTCGCATAGTCAGACATGTACTCGTAGTGGTTTGTGTAGAAGACTTTCCATATTGGTGTCATCTCTTATATGCTACCTCCTTGATCGTGCCAGTGTTCATGAGATTTCAGCTCTCGTGACTTGATTCCAGTGTATGTCAGACATTTCTAGCCACTATGGAGATCTTGATCTATTATATATCTTCAGCCATTTTGGAGATCATGGTCCTTTTGTATATCTTCATCATGGAGATTCTGATCTATGTATATTGTACGTGGCGATGACCACATATGTGATATCATGTATTATGTCTATTCATGGCCATTGTACTCTTATGTATGTGGGACTGCTATATGTACTTGAAGTTATATGCAGAGTTGTATTATTGCACTATGCTGATTGGGTGGCTGGTTTTCCATTTGGGATCCTTCATCACTCCACTTCTAGGATGGACTTATAATGTATTTCAGCCATCGTATGACCCCTCCGACCTCACACATTAGGGGGCATTTGTTATAGCATATTTCACCACTCTAGGTGAATCACACTTTGTATGGCCTTCCCCTGTCCTGCTGCAGACTCTTTAGACCTCATGGACCATTTCTTGTCCTTTGATGTTTCCTTGATCATCCCTAAAAACCATTTGAAAAATGATATACGCGGCTTTTAAACCTATAATCGCGTACATACGTGGGTTTGACCCATATAACCGCGTACATCGGGATGTGTGCATAATCCAAATCCTTTTGGAGTTTTCCTTGACATGGATCTGACTCATTTGATTCCTGGCCTTCCAAATGCCTTGAGATTGCTCGGATTCGACCTTTCATTATCCCTTTGAAAGCTATATAAGGAACCCCTTGGTACATTGAAGGCAAGAAGAGAGAATTGAGAGCAAAGAAACTATAGTCCATTGTTGCCAGAACTTATACTTGAGTCTGCATCCCTTTTTCCCTTGGAGCACTTTTGTGTTCTTCCCAAGCTTGCCTTTTGCTTGTGAGCTTGCTATCAAGAGATGGAGGATTGAAATGGTGGAGGCCCAAGTGGGGGATTCAATTTCTCTGGTTCGCAGATGTGCCGTCAGAGATTGTATCTATCTTGTAATCTCTGATTTATATTAATAGAAATATCTTTTCCTGTCCAATAATGTGTATTTGATTGAATATTTTATCCATGGGAATATGTCAAATACTTTTACATTGTTGATTATATATGCTAGAATAGATCTAACACCATGATATATAGTATGCTTGTATTGTTTACTTGTTGTTGAGGAAGTATTCTATCAATTCAAGCTGAAGATTGGAAAGCTCAACGGGGATCTACTTCAATCGTCCGGAATAAGGTACGAGGTCTGATCCTTTAGTGTTAGATGTTTTATTTCTATTGCATATTGGGAAAGATTGATTTCTGGAGTCAAGCTGTCTATTGTGGTACGCCAAGCCATAGGAATTTCTCTCCATAACAACTGACTCCATCAAGGATCACTTGATCGCTCAAGTGTCATCCAAGAAGACTCCATAACAAATGTTTGATGCCCTATCCAGAATGTATGAGGGAAGGAACATTAACAGAAACATGAATCTAAGAGGTCAACTAAAGAGCACCAAGATGAGTCATGGGGAATCCATCCAAGATTACTTCACGAGGATTTCTCAGATCAAAGAGAAACTAGAAGCTATTTGAGATAAGCTTGATGAAGATGAAATGGTTATGACTGCTCTCAATGGTCTCACTAGACCTTGGGAGTCCTTCATTCACATGATGTGTGCCAGAAAATAAAGCATGAAATTTGATATGGTATGGGAAGACTACATTCAAGAGGAGACTAGAGTGGAAAATAGAGAAGCCTTACTAAAATAACATGATCAAGCCCTAGCCACTCACACCACAATAAGAAGAAGAAGAAGGACCTCCAAGAAAACAAGCAAGAGAAGAAGATGCAGAAGAGTATGTGCTATTCTCGGCACTCTCTGGATCTATAAATCCTAGAGAAGACACTCGAATTATTGATAGAGTTGCCTCAAAGCACATGATGGGACAAAAGAAAACTTTGTCCAAACTTGAAGAAAATATCTCTCCTCAGAAAGTATCCCTAGGAGATCAATATCAATATCCAATCAAAGGAGTTGGTGAAGCAAGTTACAAACTTGATTCAGGTAATCCCCTAAAGATGAAATATGTATTATATGTACCTGGTGTAAAGAAGAATTTACTCTCTATCTTAGCTTTATATAAGAAAGGATTCAAAGTTGCTTTCATAGATGGACAAGTACTCATATGGTCCAAAGGAAAGAATATTGAAGATGCAATCATTATTGGTGAAGAAGAAGGAGGCTTCTATAAACTCAAGGGGAACTCAGAAACAACCCTTGTGCATGAGTCCACTGACCCTAGTGAACTATGGCATAGAAGGCTTTCCCACATTAATTACAAGGCTCTACCTCATGTGAACAAAGTAGTGACGGGATTACCGAACATGAAGATCAAGTATGAAGGAATTTGCAAAGGATGTGTGAAGGGAAATAACATCAAGAATCAATTTCTGAAAAGTGAGACAAAGACAAAAAGTATTTTGGAATTGATTCATTCAGATGTATGTGGTCCAATTTCTTCAACATCCTTAAGTGGCTTTGAATATTATATCACATTTATTGATGACCTTTTAAGAAATACTTGGATATACTTCTTGAAAGAAAACAGTGAAGTGTTTGAAAAATTCAAGGAGTTCAAAGCCTTGATAGAGAATCTTTCAAACAAGAAAATAAAGACACTCCGATCAGACAATGGAGGAGAGTATACCTCAAAAGAGTTTGAATATTTTTGCAAAGATGCCAGAATCAAGAGGGAACTAACTACTCCCTACAATTATCAATAGAATGGGGTTGCAGAAAGAAAGAACAGAACCATCATGGAGGAAGTAAAGACAATGATATATGATCAAGGTCTTCCCATGCATATATGGGCAGAGGCGACAAGAACTGTTCTATATGTATGGAATAGAATATCTCATAGTGGTCTTGGGTTCAAGACTCCAGAAGAGATGTTCACGGGAAAGAAGCCTGAGGTAAGTCACCTCAAGATATTTGATTGTCCAGTATATATTCATATACCAAAAGAGAAAAGAACCAAGTTGGACCCTTCCGGAAAGAAGGGGATATTTGTTGGATATTGTGAAGTATCCAAAGCATTCAGAATCTACATTCCTCGATTCCATCTCATGGAAATCAGTCAAGATGTGACATTTGATGAAGAGGCAGCCCTCAAGAGATCGAGGAAGTGCCAACATGAAGAAGTGTATGAAGAAGAGACACCTCCCAAAAATAAAGAAACTACATGTATCCCTGAAGATGAAGCTCCTGAAGAACATGACATAGCAGAACCACAAGAACCTCCTATGATGGAGATATCAAGAAAGAGAAAGCCTACTTGGACAAGAGAAATTATATGAGAGGCAGAAAGATATGGAGATCCTGAAGGCTCTACAAGGGAAAGAAATAAACCTAAGACTTTTTCCAACTATGTATCCTTGATGTGTAATCTTGTAGACCAAGAACCTACAAACTATGAAGAAGTGGTACAGAAAAAAGAATGGGTAGAAGCAATGACTAAAGAATACCAATCAATAATGAAGAATGATGTATGGGATATAGTTCCCAAACCAGAAGGGAAGAGTATAGTATCCTCCAAATGGATATACAAAATAAAGCATGCAGCTGATGGAAGTATCAAGAAGTATAAAGCAAGATTTGTGGGCAGAGGTTTCTCTCAGAAAGAGGGAATTGATTATGAAGAGACATTTTCCCGAGTAGCACTGTATACTTCGATTAGAGCTATCATGGAACTTGCATCCATGGTGAAGTGGGACTTACACCAGATGGATGTGAAAACAACTTTTCTGAATGGTGCAATCGAAGAAGAAGTATAAATAGAACATCCACAAGGATTTGAAGCTGAATATAGACATACTCACATATGCAAGTTGAATAAGGCCTTGTATGGTATTAAACAAGCTCCTCGAGATTGGTATGAAAGGGTAGATAGTTTCCTGTCGAGCATGGGCTTTACCAAGAGTAAAGCTAATCCTAACCTTTACCTCAAGGTTGTAGAAGATGAACCTATCATTCTACTAATATATGTGGATGACTTATTCTTGATAGGGAATGAGAAAAAAATAATCAAAAGCAAGAAGAAACTAGCATAAGAATTTGAGATGAAAGACCTTGGGTTAATGCACTATTTCCTAGGTCTAGAAGTATGGCAAAGTTCAAAAGGAATATTTCTCAACTAGGGAAAGTATGCAGTAGAGATATTGAAAATATTCAGTATGTTGGAATGCAAAGCCTTGGCCACACCCATGGATTCCAACTTGAAGTTGTTAATTGATGACTCATCAGAGTTAGTGGATGTGACTCATTACAGACAGATCATTGTGTCATTGACATACTTAACAAATACCAGATATTTGAAAGGGACTATAGACTTTGGTCTATACTATGATAATAGTTGTGAGTATATATTTTATGGTTATATAGATACAGATTGGGCCGGAAGTATCTCAGACAGAAAAAGCACATTAGGTGGATGTTATAGTCTGGGATCTGCTATGATTTCATGGTTTAGCAGAAAGCAATCCAGTGTTTCTCTAAGCATAGCCGAAGCAGAATATATAGCAGCTTGCTCTACTAGTTGTGAAGCCACATGGCTTCAAAAGTTGATGTCAGGATTATTCAACCTAGAGTTGGACACTATCGTGATTCTATGTGACAACCAAAGCTGTATAAGGATGACAGAGAACCCTGTGTTCCACGACAGATCAAAGCACATAGAAATTAGGTATTTCTACATTCGAGATATTATTTAGAAAGGATCCATAAATCTCTAGTATGTGAGTACTGATGAACAAGTTGCTGATGTGTTGACAAAACCTCTCTCCTGAGTAAAGTTTGAACACTTTTGAGACAAGCTTCGTGTCATTTAGAAAGACCTTCTTTGAAAGGGGGAGTAGTGATGTTGAAGTGGGATTGCATCATCCCTGGGCACTATCCCAAAAGTGATCTAGGGACCTCGGTCCTCTACAATGAAGAGGGATTGTATCATCCCATGACATATGACCAGAAGTGATCTGATGACCTCGATCATTGATAATGTGGTAGGATTGTATCATCCTTGAACCTCGGTTCAAAACGGATCCGGTGACTTCGGTACTCAGGAACGTTGTAGGATTAATCATCCTCAATCTTGATCCCGTAATTTTGAAAGGAAGGATCGACTTGATCCTGTAATTTCGAAAAGAAGGATCCTATTATGGTCTCAAGTATGAGGCGAATCAAAAGATTAAATTGGAGGGTTCTGTTGATTCAGATTGGGCAGGAAGTGCCATCGATAGGAAAAGCACTTCAAGTTGTTTCTTTAATATGGGATCAGGTGTGATCTCTTGGTTTAGTAGGAAGAAATCCTGTGTGGCACTGATTACAGCTGAAGCATAGTATGTCGCAGCTTGTTCAGCTAGTTGTGAGGTAGTATGGCTGTGAAAGCTACTATTTGATTTATTTGATCTCCAGATGGATGCTACATGTATACATTGTGACAACTAGAGATGCATACAGTTGTCAGAGAATCTAGTGTTCCATGACAATTCAAAGCATATCGAGATCAAATATCACTCTATCAGGGATATGGTGCAAAAGGGAGCAGCGAAGCTCCAATATGTTGCAACAGAGGAACAAATAGCTGATGTATTGACAAAGCCATTGGCTAGGGTGAAGTTCGAGTACTTTAGGGAGAAGCTTGGTGTTCTCTATATAGAGGTTTCCTCCATGGGAAAGTGATGAGTCCCATTTCCATTCTGAGATGGTGAGAGGATTGGTTCCTTCCATGGTCAGATGTAAGGGCTGAGCCATGCTGTCATGGTGAGAGGATTGGTTCCTTCCATGTCAGATATGAGTGCTGAGATCCATAGGCGTTCTAGTGAGTAGGTCAAATATAAGGGCAGAGCCATTCTGTCATGGTGAGAGGATTGGGTCATTCCATGTCGGATATGAGTGCTGAGATCCATAGCCATTCTGACAAGTAGGTCAGATATAAGGCCTGAGCCATTCTGTCATGGTGAGAGGATTGGTTCCTTCCATGTTAGATGTGAGTACTAGCAATTGTGTCGAGTAGGACAGATGTAAGGGAAACTGCCATTCTCCTGGAGGATGGAGGCGCCTAGTCAGTTACCAGGTAGCTCAGTCTAGGACTGGGGGGAATTCTGATATGACAGTAGGATTGGCTCTTACAGGATCATATGTGAGTGCACGCATTTTTGAACATGTATATGGATTGGTTCCTTGTATGTGTTGAATGTAAGAGCAGAGCCTCTCTTCGATCATGTGTTGATCAAATATAAGTGATGATCCATTCTTCGATCATGTGTTGATCAGATATAAGTGATGTTCCTTTCTTCCATCATTGGTTGATCAGATGTAAGCGCAGTTACTTTCTTCGATCATTGGTTGATCGGCTGTAAGTGCAAGAGCCTTTTGGCATGGAGGATTGGTTCCTCGCATGGGCAAGTGTAAGTGTTGGGCCTTTCTTCAATCATTGGTTGATCAGATGTAAGTGTTGGGCCTTTCTGATAGGGTTGTGGGATATGTTACCACATGGTCAGATGTGAGTGTTGGGAATTTCCTTTCTGATATGATTATAGGATTAGTTCCTACATGATGAGATGTAAGTGCTGGGAAAAGACCTACATGTTGGCTAGGTCTACATCCAGCATGAAAAAGGGATGGCTCTGTAGAACTTCCTGTGATGAGAAGAATCATGAGATAGAACCTGTGAAGATTCAGTATTGATGATCCAGTAGAGATGATCCATATCGAGAGATTATCCAGATCCAGAGATGATGCTCCAGAGATGATCCAGATCACGTGATGATCCAGATCCAGTGATGATGATCCAAATTGAGTGATGATCCATATCTAGAGACGAAGATGACTTGAAGACAAATAATACTTGATGACAAAGAAGAATTGAAGAATGCAGATGACAAGAAGATACAGAGAAGAAGACCAGTGATGAAAATTGCATCGAGAGAATACCTTCCTAGTTAAGAGGGAGTGTTGATGTAATTGTAACTTCGAAATGTATTCACTTGTATTTCTTATCTATTGTAACCCGATGTTTATTTCAAGATGTTCTAGTGTCATGTCATGCCCTGATGTTCCTATCAGGAGAATCTATAATGTAAACAAGTCATGTCAAATCATTATGGCTAACCCTCCGATTGTCTAAGCGTTAAAGTCCCCATAGTTTCGGGGCACTAGGGTTATTAGACTCACCTAGTGAAGTCGGCCCTAGTAGGGTTTTAGTCATGTAAGGATTAGTATAAATAGAGAGATGAACTCTCTATTTACCACACAACTCATACACACTCAAGTGTAGCACATAGTTTAGGAAGAGAAAGACACTAGGGCTAGAGGAAAGAGCTTACTGCTGTCGAGATATTGTCTTACTATTTTTGGGTTTCACTTTGGTGCTAATTCTATCTCTAAGGAAGTTGCAGGGTTTTCTCCATTTATGGTTTCCCCAAGGAAAAATATTGTGTTCATTGTCTCTTGTGTTTGATTGCTGTGCTTGTTGTTCTCCCAGTTAAAGATCCTAATGATATGCTAGCTTAATGTTGAAAAAATAACACATACCTAGTTTCTTGGTGACATTCAAAGAATGAATTCTTTCTTGAATCAAGATTATCCCATCCAAAGTATTCCTTCCTTCGAAGAACCTTGATTTTTCCAGGCTAATCAAATTGGGGAGGAGCAGCTTTAGCCTTTTGGTGATAACCCTGGTAATAATTTTCTATATGACATTGCACATAGTTATGGGTATCAATGTACTGTGTGTGTCAGCTCCTTCCCCTTTCGGGACCAAGGTAAGGAAGGTAGCATTAAAATACTTTAAGACTCCTCGATTTGTTCTTGATTCCTCCACTTTTTCCAAAACATCCTGTTTAATCAAGTCACAAAAGAAATGAAAAAAAATGTTATGAAACCATCTGGTCCTGTTTCTTTCCCCAAGGCCATTTGGTTCATTTCTTCCTCAACCTCACGCGTAGAAATGGGTTGAACCAACATCTCATTATGATATTGGGTTACTAACCCAGGAATAAGTCTTGTAATCCTTGATTTCTCCTCGCTTCTGTCACCTTGTTCCTTTGTCATGACTCCCTCAAAGTGGTGGACCAATTATTCCTCTATTTCTCTTCTAGATTCAGCCTGAATTCTATTAATCTTCCATAATTTATAAATATTCAACTTTTGTCTATTTCAGATAATCGTATTATGAAATAATTTGGTATTCTTCTGGACCTTCTTACAGCCATTGGTTTCTTGATTTTTGTTTCCAAAAAAATCCTCCTGTCTTTCACTAGCCTCAATCTCATTCAGCAGGTCTTTCTCCTGTTGTCTCAGTTCTTCATCCCACCCTCCCTCGATACCCTTCTTACGAGTACTCTCGATATCCACCAACAATATTTTATTTTCTTGGAATTTATTCCCAAAGTCTTCCTTGTTCCATGTGTGGATCCTCACTTTAATATCCTTCACCTTTTGCTGACATTGATACATTCTTGTTAATGTAGGGGTTACCAATTCCTGCAACCATTATACAACCAAATATTTAAAGTCTTTTTGTTTCCAGAAAATATCCTACTGTCTTTCCCTAGCCTCAATTCGATTCAGCAGGTCTTTCTCCTGTTGTCTCAGTTATTCATCCCACCCTTCCTCCATACCTTTCTTATGAGTACTCTCGATATCCACCAACAATATTTTCTTTTCTTGGAAGTTATTCCCAAACTCTTCCTTGTTCCATGTGTGGATCTTGGATTTAATAGCCTTCACCTTTTACTGACATTGATACATTCTTGTTCCCATAGGGGGTACCAATTCCTGCCACCATTCTCCAACCAAATATTTAAAGTCTTTTTGTTCCATAAAAAATTGTTCAAATATGAAAGGATTTCTTAATATTTTGTTTGACCAATCCCATTGTAGGCTTATGGGCCAATGGTCAGAACCTGCTGTCAGAAGGACATTAACACTTATCTCCCCTCTGCCTATGAAATATCCTCTGTGACTAGGAATATTTCAATTCTAGAAGCCACAAGGTGTGTAACTCCTCATCTATTATTCCATGTATACCACCCATTCCCCATCTCGATATCTATTAGAGGACTATGTACAACATAGTCACTGGAATCTTCTTTGTATCTATCCAAGATCCTCCTTGCCCCCTTTTTTTCCGTCAGAAAAGTTATCAGGTTAAATTCCCCACCTATTATCGACGATCTGTCTCCTACTTGATCTTTCATCCAGATCATAAAATTTAAAAACGTTGGTTTCTGAGGAAAGGTGCTTGGGCCATAAAAATTCACCAAGGTACCCTTTACCCACGTATCTTGGATGGTGAAGCTGATAATAATTGAGAAATGATTGACCCTCCAATATGATAGACATATGGAGTTTGGTAGCCATATAATGACTAAACCTACAACCATTCCTGAGGAATACATCGCCATAACCCTACTTCCCCTCCAAATATTTTGTCCTAACTTCTTCATTGTTTATGACTTGCACTTTGTTTCTTGTAGAAACAGAAAATATGGCTTTTCCTGTTTGACCTTCCTTGGTAAGGTCTTTATTTTCCTAGGATGATTGCATCCTCGTATGTTTTAGGACACTATCTTCATTGGACAACTCTACTTACTTCAGAGAATTCTGCCACTATCGTCGGATACTCGACAGATTCTATAAGTTTGAATCCTATCTATGTTATCCTTTTCTTATTCGTCTTTATTCCTCTTTTCATATGTTCCTTTAGTAACTTTCTTTTACTCCGTTTCCGAGGATTGATTGCTATCTATAGCTATTGGCGATATTTGGTCTTGATAACCACCTCTTGGATTAGTTCTATTTGTTTCCTAAAAACATACCCCCTTCCGTTCTTATCACATTCTTTCTCATTCTCATGCAAATCCATCTCTGTGAGTTCCATATCTTCTGCTCCATCCCCTTCCATTTCCTTGATTTAATCCTTTGTCACCTTCCCATTAGCTAATTCCATTTCATTTCCCTCCTTTGGCTTCTATGACAATTATGATTTATTCCTCCCTTCCTTTTCGTCCTCACCTTTTTCCTCCAAGATTTGGAAAGGATTGTTACTCGTTACCCCTTTTCCTTGATTCTCCTTCACCGGATTCTACTGCCCCACCATTCTATTCTTATTTTTAGTTTGGAATTGAACAAACCCTTCCTTATCCTTTTCTCTCCCTTGGGTCTGCTTAATCATGTGAGGCGGTTGGTTCATTTATGGGAAGTTCTGACCAAAGTGTCCATATTCATGACACAGTTTGGATCTAAACAGAAGTGGCTCATAATGGATTGGCTGTACCCACTCCTCTTCATCCGAGTTCAAGATGATAGCTTCTAATAGGTCTTTTGATATATCCTTATAGACACAGATGGAGGAAAAATCCATATACCTCTATTGTTTTTTCTATCCTTCTACCTTTGCAAATTCCCCAATCATACTACTAATATCTTGTAGAATGTCCAAGTCCTAATACTCGCATCGAAGGGAGAACAACCAAATCCAAATAAGGGCAACCTTCATATCCTCCGTTTCTGGGTTAAACTTTTCTTTCCACAATCTAAGGTAAGGACCAGATGAGAAGAAGAAATAGGGACCTCCCTCAAGAACCCTATCACAGTCTTCCTAGTTGAAAAAGATAATAGTAAAGAAACATTTGGATCCTATATGGAGATCATAGTGCCCTTTAGGGTTCCAGTTACTCTTTATCCATGAGATTAGATCCCTCTCTCTTGGCCAGATCCCTACAATTTTTTCTGTGAGGGCTTTCTCCTTCCATAGTTCTACCTTCTCTCTTATCTTATCAGATTTGATCTAAATAACTAAAATAGTTTGGGTTTTCGGGATGCAGTCGCTTGGTCCAATCCTCCTACTAGATCCTTTCTCTTCTTGACTCAATCCCCATTCCTCATATTTTCCATACCCGCCCCCAGTCATCTAGCGCTTGGGATGAATCATTTCAATGTTCTCTAGTGGGGGATTATACCCCCCACCCTGATCAAACTCACCGCGAACACCGATCTGACCGTTGTTGCTTGTCTCTCCCTAGTCTTCCAATCCCTTCCTTTGGTAATACTTTGATTTGTATAAACCATTATAGATCCATCCTAAACTTGAATCTACCAAGCACCGAGGTGGATCCAATTCCTTGATGTGTGAATTTTTTATATGTTTAAAAAAATTCACACCTCGAGAATTTTGATCCCTTGTTTTCCGCAAATAATTTAACAAATATTTTTTGCACATTGAAATTATTTTGATAATTGAATTTTTTTTTTATTGGGAAGATATTTTATAACATAAATATATATAAAAAGACATGTCTTTTTAGTTTAGGACATTACTTTTTTGTTTTTAGGTTAGGCAGATTTTTAATATTTTATTTTAATTTTTATATTATGTTAGGAACAAAAATATTATAAACCTTTTATTTATTTTTTAATATTATAGACTTTAAACATTATATGAAATTGCAAATTTTAAAGTTGGCCAACCATTTATGCACAAGAATTCATGAACAAAATTTTATATTTTGATTTATATTAAAGAGATTGTAATACTTCTAAAGAATTTTGGAGGAAGATTGAGCAAATCGAGAAGTGGTTTATAACTTATAACCTCAAAATTAAAAGCAATACACCTTATCCTAGTCTCCTCATAGAAGTGGGTCTTTCCCCCATAGAGAGCATTGCTATGATTAGGTACATGATGTAGAAGCATAATATAAATAACATGGGAAACATGAGACTTCCTAATATTGCTTTAAACTCAAGTCAAAACCAACTACGCCTCAAGCTGTGTTGGTGTAAAGATAGCATGGCTTGGTTAAATCGTTGGGGCACTAATGAAAACGACATTTTGCAGAACATTGATAATGTCAAAAATATTATTACTTATGAGTTTAAAGACAAATTATCGTGTGAGGAAAATTTAGTAGTTAAGAGGAAATTAATATACTATAAGGAAGTCATTAATCCTAACTTGGAAGATTAGAAGTATTTCTCGGTAGTAACTAGCTCATGGAAGAAAATTAATATAGCCAAGATTAGAACGAACTCTCATGGACTCCATAGCGAAAGAGGGCGTTGGTATTTTCCTAAAACTCCATGCGCATAAAGGGTTTCCCATTTGTGTGATTCAATGAGCGTCGATGATAAAAAACACTTTCTCTTAGTGTGCCTTGTTTACACCCACGTTAGATCTGAGTTTCATAGTATTTGTTACAATACAAACAATTATAAGCTCGTAACTTTCCAAAACTATAATGAGCTTGGAAAGATTATTGGCAAGCTTTTTGAGCACAAGAACACGATTTTAAAGTAAACTGATTATTATCCTTCTTAAGGTCCCCTAGACCAAAGTTGGTCTTAGTGAACGTTAATCATTATCATGATCATTGTCAACAAATAGTTTGATTTAAATGTTCAAAATCATTATAGCTTTTGCAAATCTCAACTTATCGAAAAATTAAAATTGCCAATTTTACTAAAATTAATATTACATATTTATATATAAAAAATAACTTTAAATATATAATATTGTTATTTTTATTATTTATAAGAATACAATAACTTTTAAATATAGAATATAGTTTTTTATATAGATTTGCATATTTTTTAACTTTTAAGAGAATAACTTTTATGTAGATCAACATTTTATTTATATGACACTATGTTTTATAATAATAACATTTTATATTTATCAATTATACAATTAATAAATAAACATTATAATTTATTAAAATATAAATAAGGTATATAACACATACATATTTTTTAATTTAATTACTAATAATTTTATTACATAATTATATTTAGTAGATAAAATGACAAAATTATTTTTTAATTAATTTTATAGTTAAATTATAATGATATATATGTTTTATTGATAAATTAATTATAATTAAAATAAAAAAAATATTTTTAAATTATTAAATTATGAAATAAAATTTCGAAAAATAAACCATATTTTAAATGAACTAAGGACTCACATAAATTTGCATGGATGAACAAGTATAAGCAAATTTGTATTAGGTAAGCTTTATATCACTAGTCTATATAACTCTTCATAACATCTCACTGTATCAAATATATAGCAATATTTGGAGTTTATTATATTTTTTATATTTATAGTTATTTTAATTTTAAACTAAACTAATTTACTAGTAATTTATTTTAAAAATAAGTTTTTATTTTTAAAATAATATAAAATAATATTTTTTAAAGTATTATAATTTTAAATTTTAAATATTTTTAAATTATGAAAAAATAAGTAATAATATCAAGTTTTAACTTATCATCAAATTGTTAAACATAATTTATTTAAAACTAAGATCATTGTTAATTCGTTTATATTGAAACTAATCTCATTAATATTAGATTCTAATTGTTTTGAGTAAATTTTGTGATACAATATTTAGATTCTAATTGTTTTGAGTAATTTTTTGTTATACAATACTTCAATTTTTTAATAATTAGTCCAACTATTAACATAATTCTAAAGCAAAAACTAACTCTGTTGCATTTATTTTCTTTGTAATTATATTAAAGTGAGAAACATTGTTATTAAATAAAAAGTAGAAAAAAACTACAAATATTTTAAATATCATGTAGATAAATATATTAAATTACCAATTATAAATATAATATAATTTTATCAATTATATCTATCTATCTATCTATCTATCTATCTATCTATCTATCTATCTATCTATCTATCTATCTATATATATATATATATATATATATATATATATATATATGCTATTAATATAATATCATATTTTTATTTATGGCTTGTACAAATAGACTTAAATTATACAAAATGATTTTTACTGTAATTTTAATATAATTTATTTTAAAGGTTACTCAATTTACAATATATATTCATTTTTTTACTATATTAAGAAATCTTCTTAATATAATTGTATTTATTTTTGTGAACACAATAAATTAGTGAAACAATGTGAAGGTCTTACTTCTTTCTAAATCAATTGAGTGTTTTTTCTTATTTTGTCACACAAAATCTTCTTATTATAATGTATTTGTTGTGTAGCTCAGATATGTGGAGGTCTTACTTCTTCCTAATTCAATTGAGTGATTGTGTCTTATTTTGTCACACATAGAACTATGTATGATGGTATAATTGTGCTCTTCAAATTTCTCCTATAGAGTGAAATAAGAGACCCTTTAACCTTACTTTAGGAATAAGTCACACATTTTCTCCTTACTTTAGGAGTTAGTCACACCTTGTATTAAGATCCACTAATAAATTATCAAATTGTTGAACAAACTTTATTACATATAAATATTTGATATTTTGTTTATTTTCTATAAAGTATAGGCTCATTGTCCACTCACTTATCTTTGCAATTTCCTAATCCCATTAATATTATATCCTTGAGTAAATTTTTGAAATAAATTACTTCATTTTTTTAATTAATTAAACAAATTAATGACATAATGAACATAATTCTAAATCAAAGGCCATCTTTTACACCTAATTTCCTTATTATTATATTTATATATTAAAGTAGAAGACATTGTTATTAAATTAAAAATAGAAAACAAACTAACAATATTTTAAATCTAAAATACATGGTATTAAACAATCAATTATAAATATAATATAATTTTATCAACTATAAATATAATATAATTTTTTTTCCAGTTATTACTAATAGACTAATTTTATGCAATTAAGATAATATAGAATAGTTTTATTTATAACTACTATATAATGTTTGTATGCTATTAATATAAATAATATTTTTATTTAGAGTTAGTATATAATATTTTTATGGTTAGCATATAATATTAGCATCACTAGACTTAAAATTATACAAAATTATATTTAAAGTTGTAATTATATAATTTATTTTAAAGACTTTTCAATTCTTTTTTTCCAAAAAAGCTTTCATGCTATTATATTAAATCAAAGAAATATTACATCTATCATAAAAGTAATATAGATTCCATGTTTGCTTCAGATTTACATCATATATACTCCCTTCAGTTGTTGACTAAGTTGTAATACAAAACACACAATATACTGCTTCTACTAGCAAAAAAGGCTTAAAACCATCAAAAAACACTTATTACATCAGCTCCTTAAGGTCCATTTCACCTTCAAAGGTCATGACACCTTCCAGAAATGATTGAATTCTAGATGAGCCAAATTTAAGTGGAAGAGATTCTTTGGAAAGTGTATTTGTTGTATCATTGTAACACTTGGAGATATGTCTGAAAGAGATCTCCATAAATGACCTTCTGATATGCTAAATTTTCTGAATTGAGTGTTTGAGAAAAATCACTTGAACATTAGCGAAACAATTTAACCAATCTATAATAATCTTTGAATCTCCATATATGTTCATGTTTGTAACACCAATATGAGAAGCAATAAGTAGAAGTGCATATAGACTTAAAAGTTCAGCTTTAGTGTTTGACCCCAATCCTTCACAAATATATAAAAAGTGATCCTTGTTTATGAAAATTACGATGCCACAACCACAATGTTCCTGATTTCAAGCACTATAAAAAAAAACCTATTGCAGGTGATAAGATTTCTACTAAAGGATAAAGGAATTTTGGAGTTCTTTTGCTGATTGTTTTTTTGTGCTCCTTGCACAAATTTTACAATATATTAAATTTTCCCAATTTACTATATATTCATTCTTTTATGATGATAAGAAACCTTCTTAATATAATTGTATTCACTTTTTTGAACATAAATTAGTGAAGCTATCTGAAGCTCTTACTTATTCCTAATTGAATTGAGTGTTTTTCCTTATTTTGTAACACAAAAAATTCTTAATATAATTGTATTTGTTATGTATCTAAGATAGTTGAAGGTCTTACTTCTTCTTAATTCAATTGAGTGCTTTTGTCTTATTTTGTCATACACATAGAACTATGTATGATGGTATAATTGTGCACTTCAATTTCTCTTATATAGCTAAACAAGAGACCATTTTGCCTTACTTTAGGAATTAGTTACATATTTGCATTTGAGCCTTACTTTTCTTCTATATAGTGAAATAAGAGACCCTTTGTCACACCTTGTTTCTTCTATATAGTGAAATAAGAGACCCTTTGTCACACCTTGTATTAAAAGTGAGAAAGTTGTATTTATTAATTATTTAACCAAATTTAATACTTAGTATAATTATTTAACCAGATAAAATAGTTAGGAAATTTATTTAACCCTATCAAATTGTTAAATAGTTAGAATTAGGGAGTTATATTTGTTAATTATATCAAATGAGGTAATATTTAACAATATCAAATAGGTAAGTAGTTAAGGTAATTATTTAACCATATCAAATAGTTAAGTAGTTAGGATTAAGAAATTATAGTTAAGATTATAGAATTATATTTGTTAATTATTTAACCTACAATAGTTAGGATTAGGAAGTTATAGTTAATATTAAAAATTTATATTTAATAATTATTTTCCATAAAAAAAATGACAATTACAATCAAATTTTTTTTATTTATCCCTTTTCCAAACCTTTTATGGCTTCTTTCCACATTAATGTTGGGTTATAGTAGGTCTGCGTTATGGAAGAATAGAAAAAAAACATTTTTCTGTTGCTATATCATTTCTTAGTTGGTATGTAGATAGTGGAAGCTATAATGTAAATGGAAGTTTCTTCCCATCGTTATTTTAATAATACATGTAAACTTGATTTATTTATTTCTTTACAATCTGGAAATTATGATTAACAATGAGAAATAACTTATAAACTTTTACATTTAAAAAACATATGATATGATTTCATAGAATCATATGAAATGAGGAATCCTCTTCAGATTAGAATGTTATACCTCTTCCTCTACATCCAATCATTCTATCTCTAACATCCATTTATTCAATGTTATCCTCAAATCTCAAGATTCATCCTCTTATACCTTTTATTCAATGTTTCCTTCAAATATCAAGATTCATCCTCTTATAAATCCATGTTGTTGTTTTTTTGTCTCTCCTAGTTTCTTTTGTATGTGAAGCCTCCCAACTTCGTTTCTCGTTTGGCTCAAGTTTCTCGTTCAGTTTCCCATTTATTTTTTTATGGTAACATAGTTTTAGATAGAAACAATGAGAGTTTGCAGAAGAGTTTAGATAGAAGCAACGAGAGTTTCCCGTTTCTACACCGCTATCTTTTTTACAATCCATATTTCAATGAGCTTTCTAAAGTGTTTGAAGCCTACTTTTAAAAATATTGGGTCAAACCTTTGCTTATGTTGTTTGAACTTATTCATTTTTTAAAGTCATGGATCTTGAATATCATTATCACTGCATATTTTGCGGCTAAAATATTATTATTTATAACATCACTGATATGCCTTGTTTTACATATCACCATGATGCATTTTTTCAACACATATAGTATTGGTTCATATTGCTCTAAACATTTTAACAGTATAGGCATAGGCATGGAGAGGGACAAATTTTATCAACACCTCTTTGATTTCATTTAATAAAAATATAGATAAAACTTATAAGTTGAAATAAAAAGCGTATACCTCTAATTCAATGCATCCTTTTCTTGTGAATCATGACCCCGTCTTTTTAAGCTTTCGAACTTGTCCCACCAACAAAAATTGCACCAGTAGATTTGATACAAGATCAACAATGCCAGGCATAGCACCCAATCTGAAGGTGCATGGAACGATCAATAACTTGAGGAGAGGACGGTGCAAAATTCCGTAAGCGTGACTAAGAACATCCAAGGGAGGCCGAGCTTCTGATCTCTACCACACTATCTCAAGAAATAACAGGCACAACTCCTCTCCTTTCTCAACGCGTCATCGATTTCAAGCCAACAACAGATTCTATCATTGTTACTCGACTTGCCATGTGAATAAGAGAAATAATCCAACCAAACAGATAGCACTCAAAGGAACTGCCGCTCCTTGCAATAGGCTCTTATTTGCACCCTGCACATCAATTTTTAGCATGTAAACCTCCAAACTCAAACTCAATCCTAAGGTGATTTGCATTCAAAGTCAACAAATGCTATGGTATTTTAAAACATCCTTTGTACGGAGAATGACAGAGCAAGAAAATTGCCATTTCCTTCATTGCATTAAATGGCTTTCCTTCGCTTTCAAATTCTGTTTTCAAGATCGTGTGTTATGAGCAAGTTTAAGGGAGAAAATGGAGTGGTCAGCCATGGTGACATACCCTTAGACAAGGCCAAAATTCTGTGTCGCTGTGAATCAAAGACAAAAGCCTTCGATAAAATCTTATCAACCTTTACCTTCACCACTCAAAAGAAAGAGTATCAGTGTACATTAAACTGAGAAACAAATTTACAACAAACAAAACATGATTTCAAACTTTACATCTCAAAAAAAAAAATCATTATTATCAATGTGGAGGAATTAAACGACAGCGATAATAAGTTGTTTTCATAATAAGGTGTTTACGAAGAGCTTGTTTTTATATTAAGGTGAGGAAAGAATGGCCATAATTTGAAGAACCAAGAAAAATCTATCCTGAAATGTTGAAAATATAATAAGCCAAAGTACGGAAAGAAAATACCTCAGCCCTAGCATCCTCTTTTCAAGCTTCTATAGCTTCACTCTCTTCATGCAACCTCTGTTTCTCAGCTTTTTCCTCTAACATTAAAATCCAATATCATGGTATACCTGTAAATTTATCTATGGTGCAGGGTATAACAGCGAGGAGCTGGGCTCGAAACAGAGAAGGGTTTCCATTTGATTATGTTTGGATTTTCAAATTCAGTTTGGGTGGGCGGGTGGCGATGGTCCCGAGAGGCAGGTGGTCGTGATGCAAGATGGAAAGGCGGGGTCGCCGACAATAGTGGTCTTCCCGGGAAGGAGGGAGGACGATCGGAGAAGGCTAACGGCGTAGATAGGAGACGGAGAAGGAGTAACAGAACCTTAGGTGCGGCCCTTAGACACGTAAAGGGAATCCGCAATCGAGATAAGCTCGAGGTAGAAATGCTTCAGAGAAGGGAATCCGCAATCGAGATAAGCTCGAGGTAGAAATGCTTCAGAGATTACCACTTAAGACTAAAGACTTTTGAGTGAGATGAATGGAATAGAAGAATACATATTTGGACGCGTCGCTACTTGTAAACTGTGTCGCCTCGTTGCACAGGTAACCGAATTCGATGGAACTAGTGCCACAACAATGTCTTTCCGTTACTTCAAATCTTCCAAAATTAACACCCTGCAATTCAAACGAGATTACCAAATTTTTACAAAGAGGTTTACAATTAGGATTCATCCAAAATTAAAATAATATATTATGAGGCTCATTTTCTAGCATCTTTACACAATGAAAAAGCAAAGATTACTAACATTATGTAGTCAAAATGCATTCTAGTTTAGTTTTTATTTTAGTGGATCAGAAAAATTATTTTGGTTAACAAAATATACATCATAAATAAATAGAAGTAAAAAACAAATATTTATACCCTAATTTTAAATGAGAAACTTTACATAAGGTTACAACATCTCTCTCATATTATTAAATAATATTTATAGCGGATATTTACATGAGGAACACTACATAAATTTATAACTTTAGAGAAACTCTGGACAATAACTAAAAACGAAATCTGTAAATATAATTAAAAATGAAATATTTTTATTTTAAACAAATCCCAATGAATCCTAAATCTACAAATATCCATTTAACATGGTCACTTCGTTTTCCTAATAACAATAAAGTAGTAATATTATCTAGCCTGTAAAACAAAACTACTACATATAAATTACATAAATCATTGCAAATTTCTATATTTTTATGACAAGCTTGGGGATTCCATTTTCCAAAAAATAAAAAATAGTATATACATGATTTTTTTATATATATATTTATATATATCCTCAAAGTTATATATTTATCTAAGTTTATTTATATTTACCTATTGTAATCTATTGTTTTAGAAAATATAATGTAATATATAAATAATAAAAATACAAAAAACTAAATGTACAAGTGCTTAATGCATGCAGGAGTCCGCGCGTCAATGCTCCAGGGAAACCGAATAGTATATCAACTATTAACCGGCTATTCAAAAGTAATGGCTAGCCCTTCTATGCCTTAGTCCATATAGGAGGGAGTGGCACGACAATGAAATACTAACTATTATAACCGGATTTTTATGTAGCTGGCTTCGTTGGTAGGTTAATTTTTACCTATAGACTAAGCATAAAGAAGGAATAGCAGTTGGTTGATTGCTTTTCATCTACATATTAAGAAGAGGAAGAGGAAGGCAAGGGGAGTGAGTGAAGCACTCGTTTCCTAGCACAATGCAAGAAGTTGCTCAGTTTTGGTAGCAAATTTTGACAAACGTTTAGTTTGGTCTTGCATCATTTAAAGAAATTGTAAGTGGTATGAAAGAAATAGAGAAGAATAATGGGCAATCCGTTCCTTTTTTACAACAATTCTAAGGTAACTAATCCATGTTAACTTTGTTAAAACTCCTTTTTTTTAAGCTAATTCAATAGAAAACCTAAACTAATAAATGCAGCTGGTGCAACTGGCTCTTTTAATTAAATTAAAGAATTCAGATAGCCTCTGCTACATATGTGGTCTTTCCTATCCACATTTTTTTTAATAGAATGAAATAATCTAAACTTTCCTTGTTATTTGCAAGACCCAGGGCTACCGTAATATGAGAATTTTTTTTTACTATCAACAGTCTTTACAATGGCCTCAAATCAAGTGGATATCACATTAACTTGCTATACAAAATGTAGGCTCAAAGTACTTGCTTCCTAGGGTCTCCTTGGATAGAGATCTGTTGGCTCTTTTAGTCCAGCCAACTCCATCCTAATTGACATAGGATTCTCGATTTTAGATTGGATGCCAAGCTATAGTTCCCGAGCTTCTGCATTGTACACCGTAGTAGTAACTGTGCTTTCCTCCAATTTGCAGCAAGCTCTTGTAGTTTGCTTGAACTCTGCAATATTTGCATGATGAAATCAGTAGAGTTGTCAAGGATTAACTTAATTGTTGAAATATCCCATCAATTCTTTACATCACATATGTAAATTTAGTCAAGTTTCTCAATATCATTCAATATTCACCTTCCATAATTTCAAAAACAAACTAGCCTTGAAGATTTTTCATAAACATATTTTTGAACCAGTAGTCTTTAGGTGATCACCATAACTAAAGGGTTCAACAATTGTCACCCTTGAACTGGCCACACATGGATGTGATACTTCCTTTGAGTAAGCCATTGTAGGTATTTCAACTTAGGGCCTAGATTTCAACAATTTTCACCCTTGAATTGGACACACGTGGATGTGATAAGCCCTTTGAGTAAGCCATTGCAGTATCTCAACTTAGAGCCTCCTAACAATCAACAAGAAAAAATTATTTTTCTTTACATTTCCATTTGATTTCATTTTTATGATCCTT